>JAJOZX010005927.1:97500-207500 GCA_023014485.1 Bathynomus jamesi
ACACATTCATCTTATTCAAATCCAGACCCCGTTCCTTTGTTTCTTAATTATCTCAACTCTAAATACCCAAATGTTGAATTTACTTCGGGAACTTAATCTAATAACTCCCCGTCCTTTTTGATAGATTAAGATAACGAAAACCGATTTCTATTTTGATATGAAACTTCTGTTTACACTTTACCGTAAATCTATATATTCATGGGGCATGGGCCTCACTACGAATTTCCTTTTCTTTAAATTCGAAACGAAGTTTAACTTCGATTTTGACGAATGAACTCTTAATATTTGTTCGGAATACTTTAAACTACAAGAAGAAATAAAATTCATTAAACAACAACTTACAAAGAATAATTTCCTCTCTAGATTCTTGAAGACTACAATAGGTAGGACCCCTAAAGTGATTAATTGACTCCACAACCGGAGATATGTTTACAGTTCCTAAAGACATCTTATATTTAATTTTACCATAAATGGAAAACCTTGAGTATTATATTGGGAAAAAACTTTTAAAATTACTCAAAAATTTGTACCCAGAATTGTGTATCGGTCACGCACGTCAGTGTGTGGACAAATTTTTTTAACCCGACCAACACTTTGCGGACGGCTCTTCTGAAGGCTATAACTTTTTCTAGAAGAAACTACGCGCACTTTACACTAAGTGGTAGAGGACGTCGTCGCGAATAATTTGGTATAAACATCGGAACAAATTCATTCGCTACTAAAAAGTTGAGCAAAATTTATGTGGCCAAAATGTTGTTCAGCCGAGTAAGCTGCCCATCCGCGTGAGAGGCTGGGCAGAGATCATCCGCCCAAATGAGCTATTTTACAATCTGTGTGGTTTGTGGTAAAAAATAATTAATAAATAATTTCGTACATCTAGTCAGACTACGCTTGTACTAAATTTTAAATACTCTTTTGCGAAATTGAGGAAAAGCAAGCCAGTCAATAAATTTACAAAAATAGCGCATCCAGAAAAATTTTGAGCTTCACATCCAAAGCCAGTGAGACCAAATTTGCGAAGCTGCACTCAAAACGTAAGTGGTTTTTGAACCCAAGGTAAATGTTAAGTTTTCACTGGCTTAAAAATTTCCTTTCAAAAGGTAGGATGAGCGCAAATTTTTTGCAAAATCTGTATATGAAACGAAAAGGCGTTGACGAAAAAAAATCATGAACTAATCTGAAAAAATGCATCCTGCTAAAAGGCAAATCTTTTGTGTGTGCGCATAATAATAAACCTTAAAAGAACACGACAAGAATAACACAAAAAACATTCGGCATTAAAAATTCAAAGTTAAAACAAAATATTTAGCGGATGAAGTAGTAATAATTTGATTTCGAGCATTTAAATTGAAATTCTAACACGAGTGAAATTCGAAAAATAATCATTTTATACGATAAAAGTGCACATTCTCTAAACTTTTTAAGAGAACCCATTCCTACCTTAATGCAAGGGTAAGTGATTAAAAACTAAAAAAATTTAAAAAAACATCACATGCAGGATCTAATGTAACTTTAACGGCCACCGACGAAAATGTAGGACGAATTTGGCAATTTAGGAATATATATATATATATATATATATATATATTAATATATGGGATTGAACTCAGAATGGTCACCTGAGATCTTTTATGTTACACACAGACCGTGCATGGAGCAAGGAACTCTTCTGGGAATTAAAACCACTATAGTTCGGATAGTCATTTACCATTGCCATTACCATTACTTATTCGAACTACAGTATAATGGATTTAATTTTCCCAAAACAGTTCCTTGTTCCATGCACGGTCCGTGTGTAACATGTGTATATATATATAATATATATATATATATATATATAAGTGGCCGGAAGACAACAATATGAAGTTTAACACAGAAATTTCAGCTGTTACGGTACAGAAAAAGAGAGGACCTAAAATCCATGAATATTATACCCCAAATGGACAGGAAATTCAGAGAAATTCTATAGCAAAAGATTTAGGGGTTGTAATGAGTCAATGACCGATGATCCGAAATTTGAAACACAAAATAAGATAGCAGCAAACAGAGCAAAGAGAACTGAGAACCTTTAAACGAAGGGATAGGAATGTAATGATTCCTCTACTGAAAACACTAATCATACCCAAATTGGAATACTGCTCGGTCCTAACATGCCCATATAAAAAGAATACATTACAGAGCTAGAAGGGGTTCAGAGAAACTTCACAGCCAAGATGAAGGGGTGCAAAGAACTAAATTACTGGGAAAGGTTACACGAATTAAACCTATATTCACTGGAAAGGAAGAGAGAGAGAGAGAGAGAGAGAGAGAGAGAGAGAGAGAGAGAGAGAGAGAGAGAGAGATAACGATTATTTACACTTGGAAAATAATGGAGAAACTAGTCCCTAATCTTACTCTGAACCCTGTAACTCCCCAAACAACGGTGGAAAGTAGAAAAAGAAGACTGTGTCGTGTTCCCAAATTAAAGGCGAGACAGGGAACATCCTTAACCCTGAAAGAAAATAGTTTTGTTGTGAGAGAACCAAAACTGTTTAATCAGCTGCCCAAAGACCTAAGGAACACGAATGGTGTTGTGGTGGACAGCTTCAAAAGAAGATAAGACGCCTGGCTCAGAACAATCCCCGCTGAGCCGGGCGTACCTGGCTACGTGAGGTGGAGAGTACAAGAAACCAACTCACTACTTCACCAGGCCGACTCGAGAGGAGGGGCGACAAGCTTGACTTTCGTAAAATGAGGAATCATCGCACGGAACAGTTGAAAGGTTGAAAGGTATACATATATATATATATATATATATATATATATATATATATATATAAAATTAACTTCATTTCAATTTAATTGAAATAATATACGAACGATCGATTATAGATTGAAAGAGGAAAATAAATCTCTTTCGCTATTTCAGTCTGGTGTGTATATAGAATTTCAAATGTACAGTGTGATCCAAAAATGGATTCTCAAAAATATTCATGTAAAAAGTTATTTCTGGGAACACCAGTCTGGATCACTCTGAAATATAACTTTCAGTATATAAAATATATCAGTCTTTCCTTGTGAACAGACGTGTTTTATCGAGTGTCAGTGTTACCAATTGAATAAGTGGTTTTCGTTGAAGTGTCTTTAAAAAAAATAGTGTTTGTGCATTCTTAACTAAATTACTTCGTGTTACTAATCATTCATTAACGAATATATTTCATTTATTGACTTTATTCATTACTATATTATTTGATTAAACCAAGGCTAGTGCACGTGGCTTGCCTTGTTTGTTTCCCGAATCTATTACTAACGAGGTTTCATAAGGTTGAAATTCCTTGGTTTGCCTTTTTGTTTTTCAAATCTATCAGAAAACGAGGTTTCATAAGGTTATTTTCCTTCCTTCGGGGATCAAGTAGAGTGTGGTCACCCACCGTGGGAAAAAAAGGAAAAAAGTCGGTCGAATAGCGGACAGATAAGTTTTATTAATACTTTTTCTTTTACAGATCTTTTGTCGGTAGCTTAATTATATATTCATTTAGTATAAATTTGTGTTACAAGAACCTGTTTCTGCGTTTCAAGAATATTTTTGCGGGTTTGCACAGGTGACGGCACAATAAGCACGCGGTAGACGTACGCTGTAATTTATTAATTTCCAAACGCTCGTTTTTTGTTTTTGTTTTTTGTTTTTTAAGTAATTAAGAGCATGGCAACCCCGTCAAGTACTTGCAGTCGCTGTGAAGGGAAATTTGCCGCATACGCGTTTACAATGGCTAATAATAATGAACAGTTAGTTTGCAGGTGGTGCTCAAGCATGGAAGTGCTGAGGAATGAGTTAGAACGTGAGAGGGAGGCCAGAGTGAGGCTTGAAGAAAGCGTGATGCTCCTGACGGCAAAATTAGAATCCCTTGAGACTCCAGTTACGACCCCTCCTGCCTCAGTTTCTACTAATAATATAAATAGTACTGATAGCCCTCTCTCTTCCCCTAGTTCCCAACCCTTCGTTCGAGTGCATAATGGAGCCCCACTGAGAAAACCTAAGACTTGTCTACCAGTAATAACAAACAATAAGTTTTCTGTTTTAGGTTTCGAAGATGCTGATGAACCGGAAATACGACTCGTTGGCGACTCCATTGTTCGAGGGCAGCTCGAGGAATTCTGTGGGAGAAACCCTCGTCAGAGGCGCCGTTACTGCTACCCTGGTGCAAGGGTGGAGGATATAACTAATAGTGTTGACCATTTTACAGACGGTATCTCCGAGGACACAACGTATGTTATTCATGTCGGTACTAATAACGTTTTAAATTCTAGATCGGAAGAACTGCTGGCTAGGTACAGGGACTTACTAGAGCGACTAAAGGAAAACTAATAAGATTGTTTTAACAGGTATACTTCCTCGAATTATCCAACGTAACGATTTCTACAGCAAGGCGACCTATATTAACAATAACCTAAAGTCTCTTTGCCAACAGGAAGGAGTGCATTTTGCGAATTTTTGGAACAGTTTCTACGGCAGGAGGGACTTGTTCCTCGAGATGGACTTCATCTTAATGACGTTGGAGCTGCGCGTTTAGGAAGACTATTTCATAATACTGTCTCTTCTTTTCAGGCTGCCGTAACTCGAACGGTCCCAGCGTAATTCCACAAATTTCCCCTGCGCTCGCGAAGGTGTCGCAATTACAAACAATTTGAAGGTTCTATCCTTAAATGCTCGTAGCCTACGAAATAAAATAAACGAATTTTTTTCTTTAATTGCTTGTAAAGACTATGATTTAATTGCGATAAATGAATCGTGGCTTAGCACTGAAACACGTGACTTTGTAGGGGAGTATCAAATTAGAGGTTATAGACTTTTTGTTAAAAACAGAATAGGTAGGCGAGGAGGCGTGTTATGTTGTATATCAAAGATAATATTGCGAACGTTATAGAAGTAAAGCACACAATTCCAGAACCGATAGATTCGACTATAGCAGAACTTAAATTGAACGATTTCAAACTTTGTTGCGTTATATATAGGCCCCCTAATCAAACAGCTGATACGGACGAAGCGTTATATCGTGAACTAAAGAGAATAATAGGTAGTGAGCAGGCTTTAGTTATGGGTGACTTTAATTGCGCCAACGTGAATTACGATACAATGCAGGAGACGCGGAAGGTAATCGTTTAGTTAATTTTCTCGAGGATAGCTTTCTTATTCAAAAGGTTGGGGAACCTACGAGGTTGGACAGTATTTTAGATTTAGTAATAACTACGGATGATAGGCTAATTACTGATCTTCAAGTAATAGAACCGTTAAGCAATAGCGATCACAATATGGTAGAGTTTGTCCTCTCAGTAAGTCACTCGAAACCAGCTAACTCGACTAAAATTCCTAACTTCCAGCACGCAGACTTTTGTAAATTTCGAAATAAATTGTCACACGTCAATTGGGAAAACGTAATGGGGATCTCCAACGCAAAACTAATGTGGGAATCGTTTGAAACAGTATTTAGGACTATAAATGAGGAATGTGTACCGTACAAAATTAAGCGTGCGAAAGTAAACAACAAGCCCTTGTGGTTTACTTCTAGAGTAGGAGACATTATAAAGTAGAGATAGGGCTTATAGGCTACATAAGTGCGATAAAGCAATTTGTGTAATAAAAAAGTCCAAGCGCGAATTTGAAATCTCCATAGCTCGTGACGGTAAAGAAAACCCCAAGCGATTCTTTCAATACGTCAACAATAGAAATCCAGTAAAAAGTGTCTTGGGGCCGTTGAAAAATGTTAACGGAGATCTAGTTTCTGAAAACAAGGAAATGGCTACCTTGCTAAACGAATTTTTTACGTCAGTTTTTACTATAGAAGATGTAACGAATATCCCTACGGTCATAGACATAATACCTTTGATAATGGTAATATTTTGGATAATATTGTGGTTAGTGAAGGGGAGGTAATGCGCTATATTGATAAAATGAAAATGCGTAAATCACCGGGGCCGGATTCCATATATCCCATACAACTAAAAGAATTAAAAGATAGCATTGTTGTGCCGCTAACAAAGATTTTTAATGCGTCTATTTCTGAGGGGTGCGTACCAGATAATTTCAAGTTAGCAAACGTAACACCTATCTTTAAGAAAGGCGATAAAGGTGCGGCGGGAAATTATAGGCCAATCAGTTTAACGTCTGTTGTAGGTAAGCTACTGGAATCAATAATTAGGGATCGTATAGTCGAACACTTAGAATTGCATAACTTAGAAATACGCAGCACGGTTTTAGGCGAAACAAATCTTGCTTAACTAATCTTTTAGAATTTTTTCAAAGCGTGGTTGACGTTTACGATAGTCATCGGGCGGTTGATGTAGTGTATTTAGATTTTCAAAAAGCGTTTGACACCGTACCGCACAAAAACTCATTGAAAAAACTAAGGCTCATGGAATCAGGGTGTAGTAATAAATTGGATAGAAGAGTGGTTGCGAGGTAGGAAACAGAGGGTGGTCGTTGATGGAGCGGAGTCGTGTTGGGCTAATGTAGCGAGTGGCGTTCCTCAGGGTTCTGTATTGGGCCCCTTGCTTTTTCTTATATATATATAACGATTTAGATGTCGGCCTAGTCAGTACAGTTTCAAAGTTTGCGGATGACACGAAGCTGGGTGGTAGGGCGATTAATGACGAAGATAGAGGTAAAATCCAGGAAGATCTGAATAAAATCGTTGATTGGTCAGTCACATGGCAAATGAGATTTAACGTCGATAAGTGCAAAATTTTACATATAGGTTCGCGTAACGGTAATTTTGCGTATAGTATGTCAGGGAAGGAGTTGCAAGCGTAGAGCAGGAAAAAATTTAGGAGTTATAGTCACTGGTGATTTAAAAGTAGCGAAACAAAGTACAGCAGCGGTCAATAAAGCGAACAAAGTGTTAGGTTTTATAGCTCGGAATTTTGAGTACAAATCGCGCGATATTATAGTTCCTCTTTATAAATCATTAGTTAGACCCCATTTGGAGTACGCGATCCAATTTTGGAATCCGCATATGCGCAAAGATATAGACAAAATCGAAAGAGTTCAAAGACGAGCAACTAAGATGATTCCGTCGCTTAGGTCAAAGTCGTACGAGGATAGGCTTAAGGAGTTAAAATTGACTACACTCGAGACTAGGAGGCTAAGGGGTGATCTAATCCAGGTTTTCAAAATTATGAATGGGTTCGATAACGTAGATAGAGATAGCTTTTTCGAAATATCTCAATATAATAGGACTAGAAATAACGGGTTAAGTTGACAAGTAGAAGGTTCGAGACAGCAGTTGCCAAAAACTTTTTTACGCATAGAATAGTAAATAGCTGGAATAGTTTGCCGGTAGAAGTAATTAGTAGCACGTCTATAAACATGTTTAAAAATCGATTAGACGCATATGTTGATAGATTGGGTATAGTTTAAGGTAGTAAAATTAAGGCTTTGTGGTTCGGAACCCACGTAAAATTGTAGGTCCCTTTGCCACCACGGAGGACATGCACAATACACAATTACGAACAGAGTTAGGTAGACCATCCATGAGTGGATCCTAGGGTTTTTGTTGGTCTGAAACATTACAACATTATTATAACATATATATATATATATATATATATATATATATATATATATATATATATATATATATATATATATATACACTACACTACAACACTACAACAATATCCTAGATGCATTGGTAGGCAATGACAACTACGATGTTATATACACATATTTTGCTAAAGCTTTCGACAAATGTGACCATGGTATAATAGCACATAAAATTAAATATATGGGAAGAACAGGCAAAGTGGGAAAATGGATCTACAACTTCCTCAGAGAACGTCTGCAGGTCGTCAAAATTCAAGGTATATCATCATCAGAATCGGAAGTACGCAGCTCAGTACCACAAGGGACAGTACTGGCCCCACTCCTGTTCATTATCATTCTAACAGACATAGACAGCGGAGTAAACAGCACATCCTTTGCAGACGATACAAAGATCAGCAGAAAAATCAGCGATGTACATGACGTGGGGGCCTTGCAGAGGGACACGAACAAAATATACAAATGGTCAGAAGACAACAACATGTCATTTAACACGAGACATTTCAGCTCCTGAGATATGGTAGAAAAGAAGAACTTAAACAACTGCATATTATGCTCCAGATAGACAGGAAATTCAGAGAAGCACGAAAGCGATCGATCTCGAGATAATAATGACAGATGATGCGAAATTCGAAACACAAAATCAGATAGCGATAAATAAAGCAAAAAGAGTCGCCTGACAGGTACTAAGAACGTTCAAGAGAAGGGACAGGACAGTAATGATTCCCCTGCTAAAAACACTGATTAAACCAAAACTTGAATACTGCTCAGTTTTGACGTCCCCATATAAAAAGGAAGAAACTAATAAATTAGAAGAAACGCAAAGGTATTTCACAGCCAAGATTGATGGCTGCAAAGACCTCAACTACTGGGAAAGACTACGTAAACTAAATCTGTACTCCCTGGAAAGAAGAAGAGAGAGGTATACCATAATCTACATATGGAAAATGCTCGAAAAACTGGTACCAAACCTAAAACTAAACCCAATTACCATTCAAACAACACTGGAAAATAGGAAAGGCAGAATGTGTAGTGTTCCCAAATTAAAGGCCCGACAAGGGACCTCCTCAACACTGAAGGAAAATAGCTTGGTTGTCAGGGGGCCAAGACTTTTCAACCAGCTTCCAAAGGACCTCAGAAACGTAAGGGGGTCAAAGTTGAAGTCTTCAAGAGAAGACTGGATGCCTGGCTCAGGACGGTACCAGATGAGCCGGGCGTGCCTGGCTCTGTACGGTGGAGAGCGTAAGAAAGCAACTCGCTCCTCCACCAAACCAGACTTAGAGGCGGGGCCACCAGCTTGACCTCCGTGTGAAGAGAGACCAACGCACGAAACAACATAAGGTAAGGTAAGGTTCATAAGGTACACACACACGCGCCTCGGTGGTGTAGTGGTTAACGTCGCTGACTACGAATCCATCGGCCCTAGGTTCGAAACCCGGTGACGGCAGCCGGCGCGCAGCAAAACCCAGCTGTTCATCCTTCCACACAATAAAGAAAGTGGTTGGTAGATAAATGGGTACCCTGGGTGGCCTCGTGGTTAAGGCTGCTGCTGGTGGGGCGTGGTTCGGATTCCACGTTAAACTGTAGGTCTAAGATGGAATGAAAAGCTTGACCTTCGTCAGAATGAACAATTCGGGCGGAAGCTAACCAAAGGTTAAAGGTATATACACCAAAGGTATATATATATATATATAACCATCTTTTTTTTCATTAATGATGGGAGCAGACTGTTTCGCCGTAGAGTCTCTCCATTTGTTTCCATGAACTTTATACTGAAAACATTTTACACGTACTGAAATTGCGATATCACACATTACAGAACAATAACCAGATAAATGCAAAAAACTTCACTTTTTCTACGTGAAGGTCAAAATATGATAATGAAAACCCACTCTATTAGAGTGGGTTTTTATTATCATAAATAACCAGATAAAAAATTAAACAGGGTTAGGTTTTTGCCTAACAACCAAACTTTGCTAGAGACATTTCTAAGAAATGATTGATCTTCAATTCCTACGAAAATGAAATCTGCGATACCGTACAATGTTTATATTAATGATTTAAGATTCTCTTCAAATAACTTGAGTCTGTGAAAAATTCATAGCTAGAGCCTAGACACCGTTGGGAAACGAGTTAATTTATATGGAAGTGAGCTATCTGGTTTTCCGGTAATCAGCTTATCCGTGGCTCGTACTCTGTTTTCATCGGATTTCATTGGAAGGCAGCCCTTATTTAATGACAGAATACTTAAATCATTTTGACAGCCGTACGTTTTATATCGCGCAAAGTACAGTTATACTGCATCAAAGGAATTGATAATGAAAACGTATTATTGTCAATAATATTAAATAAAACTTTACTTTCATCTCTTCACTTTGAAGACGTTGCACAAAATCAGCGCGAGAGTGGAACAAAAAATATAAGGTTGCTGAGAGAGTATTTCTAAAATACGAATTGCGAGACATTTGTTACAATCCCTTACATAGAAGATGAAAGAGTTATAAGGCCCACGGGAGAAGACCTAACTCAAATGTGATAAAAAAATATAGCAAAATTAATTTATATTATATATATATATATATATATATATATATATCAACTGCAAAGAACACGCAGTATAAATAACGTAAAGAACGACGCTTGTATAGGAGATATTCCGCCCCCTTGGGGCATTGGTTTCTGCGAGTATGTAGAGGAATTACGGCATTTGGAAGAGTGAGGCCCATGGTGTAATGGTATCGCATCTGACCGGCAATCGGAAGATCCCGGGTTCGATTCCCGGGTGGTTACCTCATTTTTTCATTTGTTTCGTTCTCTCTCTCTCGTCTTGCGCGGAATATCTCCTATACAAGCGTCGTTCTTTACGTTATATTATATATATATATTAGTGATGTAGGTCACATCCGCATCCGCATAACATCCGCACATTTTCTCGCATCCGCATCCGCACTTTGGACTGCGGATGTCGTGCGGATGTGGACCGTTGAGATAAAACGTCATTAATAAGCGGAAATTATCAAATTCTACTATATTAATAGAACTAGTTCATTGTGCGCAAAAGTGATGCAAGCGACAAGACGAGAGGCTGTTCTTGTATGAAGTTACTCTCTTGCAACCTACTTAGATCCACGTTACAAAGCTAAGTTATTTTCACCTAGTACATTAGAACGAGTTAAATCATCACTTGGCAAAGCAGTTGAAGAGCTTCAATCTCTTGAATCTGTTGCTTCGCCACCCACCAAAAGAATAAAAGTTTCAGTGACAGAACCAACACCTTCAACAAGCAAATCTATCACAGAATCTGTCTCTCAGTTTCTTGAGTCAAGCAGCAATGACGAGACCTACGCGATGTCAAAAGATGTAGTAAAAATGATCGAGAGCTATCACCAAGAAAAACGCCTGGCTGCATGTGACAATCCTATTAGTTGGTGGAAAAATACGCAGAATATCTATCCATACTTGAGTAAACTTGCAAGGAAACATTTAGCCTGTCCTCCAACAAACGTACCAAGCGAGGGATTATTTAGCAGTGCTGGATTAATATATGATGAAAAGAGAAACAGACTGGCAGCAGAAAAGGCAGAAAAATTAATGTTCCTTAAGCATAACCTTCCTATAATTAAGTTTGAACATTAAACGATGAACATCTTAGTTTACTTTATTTTAATTACTCATTTATAAATATGCCTAATAAAACTTTAAACTTAATATAAATAGTTATCAAGCTAATTAAAGATATCTTTCTATAAGGGTGGAGGTTGGGGAAAGAGGTCGGTGGGGTGCATTTGAGTTGGGTTCACGTCCCGCATCCTGGTAACACAATTATGGTTTCTAATTGTGGCTGAAACTCAACAAAATATAACGAATTTATTTGCAGACGAATTCACTAATTGATTTCTATATTAGTTAGATGCTTGATATTATTTTATATGTTCAGAGAAAAGTACAGCAATTATTGTACAATTAATCAATTATACTACATTATAGCTACAGCTCTCTCTATATAATAACTTATTATATACGTTAAACACAACAAATCTCGAATATATCCTAAAAAATAACGAAAATGTAGACATCCGCATCCGCATCCGCATCCGCGGATGTTGAAATCAAACATCCTCATCTGCATCCGCAGATGTGAAAAAAATGACATCCGCTACATCACTAATATATATATATATATATATATATATATCAACGTAAAGAACGACGCTTGAATAGAAGAACATTCCGCGCAAGATGAGGAGGGAGAACGAACAAATGAAAAAATGAGGTAACCACCCGGGATCTTCCGATTGCCGGTCAGATATGATAACCACTACACCATGGTCCTCACTCGATCAGAAGTCGTAATTCTCCTACATACGCGCAGAAACCAATGCCCCGAGGGGGGCACCTCTCACATGCCGCACATATATATACATTTCAACTGCAAAGAACACGCAGTATAATTAACGTAAAGAACGACGCTTGAATATAAGAACATTCCGCGCAAGATGAGGAGGGAGAACGAAATGTGTATATATATGTGCGGCATGCGGGAGGTGCCCCCCCTCGGCGCATTGGTTTCTGCGCGTATGTAGGAGAATTACGACTTCTGATCGAGTGAGGACCATGGTGTAGTGGTTATCATATCTGACCGGCAATCGGAAGATCCCGGGTTCGATTCCCGGGTGGTTACCTCATTTTTTCATTTGTTCGTTCTCCCTCCTCATCTTGCGCGGAATGTTCTTCTATTCAAGTGTCGTTCTTTACGTTAATTATACTGCGTGTTCTTTGCAGTTGAAATGTATATATATTATATATATAATTATATATATATATATATATATTATATATATATAATAATACAGTATATTATGCGAGTTTCATATATTTTAGTATATTTCGCTTGTACTTCATTTGTTTATTGTTTTCATTTAATTTTGGGTGTTTCATTCACATTTCGGACGAACACAACATTTCTTCATTAAATGTATCGAATTATTACTGACGAGAGGAGAGTTGCTCATCCGAAACCAAAAATTAAAACGCATTAAAAAATTTCTTACAATTATTTCAGATTTCAGATTCGATGTACATGTATAGTATATGATATGCCCTTTAAATTTACTGAATATATAAATTCAATAAACAGTTATTACAATTACCTTTCACACCATTCATTCAAATTACACCATATCATATATATATATATATATATATATATATATATATATATATATATACTATTCATTCATATATCGTATATTATACGACTAATAAAAAAAAATTTGTACAAGACCAAGGTTGTCAACATCCATGAACTACGAATCAGGATCAGGGATGCAATAACGATGGTCGATGCTGGAATGCTTGAACGCACATGGCGAGAAATTGTATATCGATTGGATGTTGTACGGGCGACCAATGGCGCACATGTTGAAGCTTATTAAACATGTATGTAAAACTTTTAGCTGTGCGGAGTCACATGGACAAACTTTTTTCTTTGTATGTTATTGGGTTATCACATTAATAAAGATTGAAGTCGTTCAGATCTTTTGTGAACACCCTGTATAATTCGAATAAGACTGAGTAATTTAGGCGTCAGTTATCCATCAGTAATACTCAGTTAGGTGAATGGAAGTGGATTTCTTACATGTTAATTAACCCGAATGAGATAAAATAGAATACAGTATATTATTATTACTGTTATTATTATTATTAACCTTGGTTTATAACCGTGGTTTAGCTTCTCCCCGAATTGTTCATTCTGACGAAGGTCAAGCTTGTCATTCCACCTTAGACTTACAGTTTAACGTGGAATCTGATCCACGCCCCAACAGCAGCCCAGCGTCTTAAGTAACCACTAGGCTAACCAGGGTACCCATCTATCTGCCAACCAATTTTTATTGTGTGGAAGGATGAACAGCTGGATTTTGCTGCGCTCCTCCTGCTATCACGGGCTCTCGGTCCCGGGGCCGATGGATTCGTAATCAGCGATGCTGACCACTACACCACCGAGGCGCATACATTATTATTATTATTATTTATTTATTTACTTTTCGTCCACGCAAGGAGTAGAAAGGAGGTATTGGTTTTGATCATGTGTGTGTGTGTGTGTGTGTGTGTGTGTGTGTGTGTGTGTGTGTAGGCAACTGGTCATAACTGAGGTCGAGTGTGTGATAATTCACAGATGTATTGGGGCAATATTTTTTGCGAGTAACTTACACTTTTAGTAACTCGTTGGAACATTAACAATTTTATGTAAAAAATTTTACAGGTTGTTCGAAAAGTCCCGTCACCCCCTACAAAATGTAAATATTGTAATACCAATTTTATTTTTGTGATTAATTGTATTTATATGTGGTAGGTGTAATTTAAGAAAGAAGTCACTAGCAACAATTACTTTAATTACAGTAAATACAGTTACTAATTACAGTTACTAATGAAGAATATCTGTTCACAGGTTTCATATCGTTTCTGCATGTCTGTATCGCTTAATTCATTAACAAATGACGGGCGGTATGGTTTCATTCCGAGATCTTTTATCATGTGATCTCTCATTGTGGACATGGGGACTGCAACTTCTTGTGATCGTTTCCGAAGTGAATTTTTCGGTGAACGAATCACCGATGCAATCGCACCTTCACATTGTTCTGCTCGCGTTGTTGGTCTTCCCGACCGTGGTCTGTCCTTGATGGAGCCAGTTTCAAAACAGCTTTTCCTCCCAGCGTAATACCGTTTTGTTTGGTGGTGCAGCCTTATTGAATCTTGTGCTGAAATCATTCTGGATATTATGCATCGTTTTGCCAGTATGTGACCTTTCATGAGCCCATGTGCTCATCACTATCCTTCCCTCCAGAGTGTAAGTGGACTGGTCTGCCATTGTTCACATAACTCTAATACCTGGGAAAGAAAAAATGTCAATGAATCACATATAAATTCAATTAATCACACAAAAATAAAATTAGTATTACAATATGTACATTTTGTAGGGGGTGACGGGACTTTTCGAACACCCTGTAGAAACATTTTTGCTATCGCAAAAAAAAAAAAGTGTTGGTCCTGACTAGGTTAGGTTAGGTTACGCTAGATTAGGTTAGGTTAGGTTAGATTAGGCTAAATTAGCGAGTACTTCACTATTTAATGACTTAACAGAAAACAATCTTCGAGGCTTCAATTGCGTCCCAAACACTTATCAAGTCCTCGTGGGTTCGATGGCAGTGAGGTAAGTTTAGGTAAAATTAAATTTCGTTAATTATTTTTTTAGATAAAAAATTCGGTATCACGCTTACGCGAAGATGCGCATACACTGTGTGTGTGTGTGTGTGTGTGTGTGTAAGATAACTCAAACGGTCCAACCACTTGAAAGTTCTGCGGGGGAAAGGTTTGCATCTCGTGATGCTTTTTTGTTTTAAGTTAAAATTACCATTTATTTTAGTTCATTTACTCACTTTTATTTGCATTTAATTTTAAACTTCATTTATTCGTTGTAAATTTCACCTTTCACTCACGTTACGATTTATTTTTTACGCTTTGAAACTCACTCCGACTTTGGTTAAGCGAGTTCAATGAGTATTTTGAGTTCGCAGCGAGTATTTTGAGTTGAATAGGCAGCAGTGCAAAATACTGTATCTTTAAATGAAGATTTCGTGTTTGTTTATATAAAAGTGAAGTACCTCCTTTTCCAACCAGTAAAGGAAAATTGTATTTATTTCAACCATTTTAGAACATGAAAAAGAACGGCATTACTCACTTATGATATATTACCTTGTTATTATAGGAAATTAAGATAATTATCGCATAAATATGAAAATGGTCTACTGTTTTCTGTGGCTAAGATATAAAGTCACGTTATTTCCATCGCCCTGAGAAACTTCAAAGAAGTTTCCCTCAACAATTCTTTATAATGGTCCTGCCTCTATTTATGACCCTTTGTATCTCATAATGAATGCGGATTTATGGTCAATTCTCTCTAAAATTTCATGAAGAGTTCATTTCCAAAGCGCGATATAACCATTTTTTAGACTGAGAAAAACAGCATTTTATGTATTGTACGAGGGTAATTCAGTAAGTATCCGCACCTTTTATTTTCACAATTTTATTTTCACATCTGATAGATTATAAACACATCACTTTTCAACATAGTCTCCCTGTTTCTCAATACACTTAGTCCAGCGATCTACAAGCTTCCTAATGCCATCACAAAAGAATGTTTTTGGCTGTGTGCGTAGCCAGTCACACACCGCCTCCTTCAGGTCAGCATCGCCTTGGAATCGCTGACCTCTCAAAGCGTCTTTTAGTGGTTCAAACAGGTGAAAATCCGAAGGTGCCAGGTCTGGACTGTAGGCTGGATGGTCGAGAATGAAAACCGAGATGAAACCTGGATCCATCACTATAAACCAGAAAGCAAACGACAGAACATGCAATGGAAGCATCCAACATCTCCCGTTGCAAGGAAGTTCAAAGCGCAGCCGTCAGCAGGTAAAGTTATGCTAACACTGTTTTGGGATACACGAGGCCCTATCCTTGAACATTATCTAGAGCGTGGAACTACAGTAACAAGTGCATCGTATTCTGACATGCTTCGGAATGAGTTAAAGCAAGCAATTCGCACAAAACGGAGAGGGAGATTGCCGGAAGGTGTTATTCTGTCACACGACAATGCGCGCCCTCATACCGCTGCACAGACTAGAAAATGCCTTCAAGAACTTAAATTTGAAGTTCTCGACCATCCAGCCTACAGTCCAGACCTGGCACCTTCGGATTTTTACCTGTTTGGACCACTAAAAGACGCTTTGAGAGGTCAGCGATTCCAAGGCGATGATGACCTGAAGGAGGCGGTGCGTGACTGGCTACGCACACAGCCAAAAACATTCTTTTGTGATGGCATTAGGAAGCTTGTAGATCGCTAGACTAAGTGTATTGAGAAACAGGGAAACTATGTTGAGAAGTGATGTGTTTTTAATCTATCAGATGTGAAAATAAAATTGTAAAACTAAAAAGTGCGGATACTTATTGAATTATCCTCGTATATAGACCCCGTTTTGGAAAAAAATTAAAAACTCAGTAGCTAAAGTAATGATAGACATCGCACTTTGCAAGAAAATCGATGCCTTATGTGACAATACATTATTATCAACCAGTATTTGTTAACGATAACTCGAAAGTTTCTGATTTGGCGTTTATCGCGTTTTGGAACAAAACTCTTCATATATATATATATATATATATATATATATATATATATATATATATATATATATATATATAATCGGTGACAAAAGTTTTGTCCCTCTTGGAATATTATAAAATACATTAAATCCCATTTCTTTATCGCTTTTACAATGTGCTTAGTTCCCATGGCAACTGAAAACCATTCGCCAAGGAAATATTTATTTTCTTTTTTTTTTCCTTTTCTTTTGCGATAAGGTGGTGAGTCTGACATTTGTATATGACGTATAAGGCAATAGTACCAACCTTAAATATAGAATTTAGTATGAGGTACAGGGTGTTCATAAAGTCGCGCAAATGAATATGCATATACACTTCACCATATTCACTTGTGTGACTTTATGAACACCCGATACTTTAGCTGTAGTAAATTATAAGTATCTATAATTTTTTAATATATAAAGTTAGGACAAATTTTTATTTTCTAACATGGAACGCGAATTAGGAACTGTCACTCTTTAAACCTATCTCACCTTATCAGTTTCGTTGATTCGGTATTTGGCAATTCCCACTTTCGGCAGAGGAGCATATAAATCTCAGAATACAAACTATTACTGTAATTGTTACAAAGTATAGTTGATCCATGTTCAGTATAGAGTGAATTACTGTTTCCATCCACAGACGGATGGGTAGACTGGACGCTGACTTATTTAAACAGTTGTTCGATAGATTATTTTTGCCACATGTCCAGACTTTCACAAATCCACAAACCTTTCTGACACACGAGCTTCTATCTACCAACTGTCCAAGAAAAAGTAAATGTGCCGATTCAGTGATGCCATTCACGACATACTGATAATTTTTAAAGAAAAGACGAATGTAATGTTTTCCTTGCTAAAAACACTGATCATACAAAAACTGGAATGTTGTTCAGTCTTAACATCATAACTTTACTTACTTTAGTTGAATTTGAACAACTGTTCAGGATTTTTGAAACAGAATTTGGAATAACGTCACTGCATCGATACTTTTGCTTTTTATTGGACAGGTGATAGTAGATAGCTTGTCGGAAAAGTTTATGGGTTTGCAAATCTGGAAGGAAGGCTCTGGACGTCCACAGTTTAGATTTCAGTAGTACACACAGGTCTATACGCCAGTGATGGCGAACCACTGACCCACGAGGCAATTTTTAGTGACCCACAAGTTCTTATTTAAATAAAATATGACTAATTTTTAATATTTTCTGCCTTACAGTTTTAAAAAATTTTATTCTCCCATGAAATAAACAGCTGATACACATTGAAACGGTTTTAAACGTATAGTATACGTTTAAAAACGTGCGTGTATGTATGACAACCGACTCATGGTGCGCGCCTCGCAGTCATCCGCCTTCCCAGTTCAAGTCCTTAAGTTTGGGAGTGCCAAATTATTAGTGCAGAAATTATCACCCATAAAAAAATGGCTACTAAAAACGAAAAACTAGTTTTGAAGGTAGTGGAACGGGAAAGTTATTTCCTGAAAAGTGGACTGTGAAATATGGTGTTATTAAACGAAATAATAAAGCTTTTTGCTGTGCTTGCAAAGTAGACATTGTTGCTCGCTTTTATAATATTAAGCGACATTTTGAAAGTAACCACAAAAATTTGTGCTCAATGTCAGATAAGGAAAGGAATGAAATTATTATGCGGCAATTAAACCAACAGCAACAACAATCTGCTATTTTCAAAAGAATTTTTAAACCAAACAGCAATATTACAGCAGCTAGTTTTCAATTATCATCTACCATTGCTCAACACGGAAAACCACTTTCTGATGGTGATTATTTAAAAGAAACTTTTATAAATTGCTCAGATTATTTATTTGAAGATTTTCAGAATAAAGATCAAGTAATTAAACGTATTAATGAGTTACCTGTGGCCAGAAATACAGTCAAAGCTAGAATAATTATTATGGACAAAGATGTATCTCATCAACTTTTATTGGATTTGACAAATGCTGGGATGTTTTCAATTTGTTTGGATGAAAGTACAGATGTCACATCACAGGCCCGTCTAGCAGTTATTGCAAGATTTTATTCCGAAAACATAATGAAGGAACAGCTAATTAAATTGATGACACTGCTTGAGAAAACCACAGGACAGGATATTACGAATGAATTGAAGAAGGAATTCATCCAAATGGGTATTAATTTCAGAAATATTGTATCTGTGACGACTGATGGAGCTCCGAGTATGATTGAAAAAAATGTTGGATTTGTTCAATTACTTAAACAAAAAGTGAAACACCCTTTAGTTGAATTTCATTGTATTTTACACCAAGAAGCACTTTGGGCAAAAAAAAAAGTTTAAAATCACTTGAAAATGTGATGTCTCTTGTGACAAAGATTGTCAATTTTATAGTTGCTCACGATCTTAACAAACGTCAATTTACCAAACTATTAGATGAGGTTGACTCTCAATTTTCAGGGTAGTCATGTATAACAATGTCAGATGGTTAAGTCGTGGTCAAGTTTTGAATCGCTTTGTTGAATTGTTAGAATAAATAAGATATTTTTTTAATAAAAAGGAACATGAATATTCAATACTGACTGACATGAATTGGTTGAATGACTTACATTTTTTTCGCTGATTTCATATTGCATTACAATGCTTTAAATAAAAAGTTGCAAGATCGGGCTGTGTTGTATCATCAATGTTTGAAAAATTAAAGTTTTTGGAAAAAACTAAATATTTTCTCAAAAGATCTGGAAGAAGAAAAATTGAAATATTTTCAATTTTCCACACTTCTTGACTTCAAAATATTTTGTAGACAATGAAGAAAATAAGTCCGACGTGCTCAAAAAGTACTCTTCAATAATAAGAGTGCCAGACAATCACTTTCAGAGAGATTTTCACAATTCCGACAAATTGATGCAACATTACAATTTATCCAATTCCCCCAGAATATTCAATTTGAAGATCTTCAGTTATCAGCTTTTCATTGGCTTGACATTAGTAATTTAGAAATGGAATTAGTTGACTTCCAAGAAAGTGCAGTATGGAAAACTAAATTTATTGATCTTAATCTGAAGTTACAAAAGAAAAGGAATTGGAGTCGTCAATTTTGGGTGTAACCAGAGAACAACAATCAGTAGAAAGAGTAGAGAATCTTATTCTTGTAGAATGGAACTCTTTACCAAATTCTTCTGCATCAATGAAAAAGCTAGCATTAGCTCTGCTAACAATGTTTGGTTCATCTCATTCGTGTGAACAGTAGTTTTCCTCCATAAATTTCGTCAAATCCACCACTAGGAATCGCCTTGACAAACATGAGTGCTGCATGTGTGAGACTAAAGACAACTAAATATAAACCTCGGATCAAAACATTAGCAGCTAAAATCCAACAAGTTTCTCACTAAAAATAATAAGTAAATAAATTATTGTGACCGAATTTCATTTTTTAAAAATCAAAAGTAACAAAATTGACCCGCCAGCAAAAAAGGTTCGCCACCACTGATATACGCCTTTGTTTCCATCTTTCTTTCATTTGTGGCAGGGCTGTAGGAGGAAACGTTTGAAAAATCAATCACGATTGGTCAGTGTGTGAACCAATCACGGCTCATCTTATTCCTCGCAATTTTCGGATGCACTGTAAAAACAGAATCCAGAAATCCTTCGTTACTGATGGATAAACTTATTCCTACACTCAAAGGTTAAACTACCTTCATTCGAATTTAAAAGTTAGAATTTTTGAGCTGCAGCCAAAATTCTCTCGAGTTGAAGAAATTTAACAGAGAATCAGGGACAAATTTTTCGCTCGGTTCTTTACTGATTCTTTACTGATTTCGTAAGTACGTACGAAAATTTTCTGATCTTTTGTCCGTAAAGTTTCAAACAAAAATAGTTATCAGTTTCTAAAACTTATTTTTAAGATTTTTTTTTTTTTTTTTTTTTTTTTTTGCCTCATTACAAAAAATTGCATCTCAACTATTTTTTATAAATTTTTCTACGTAACTTTTGAAAAACTATTTCAGTTCTTAGTCGAAAAGTTTTTCAAATATACATGGAAGAGTTTTTATCGGCACTTAAAAAATATTTAACTAGAAGTAATTAAAAGTAATTAGTTAAAAAATGCATTTATAGCCTACTGGAAAAAAAGTTTAGACATTTTATAAAAATATTGAAACTTTGTAAACATTTTTATTTTAGATACTGATAAAACTTTTTAGATTCTCCTCTAAATTCGTCAACATCTGGAAATAATAAACTTTTTATTCCACATAAATATACGAGCAGCTACAAATTAGTTAACGTTAATTAGTTACAAGTGTAGTTCTGATGTTTTACAGCCAAGGAAAAAAAAAACTGTATAGACGCTGTAAAAATATAAGTGATTAAACACTTTTACCCGAGACCATTAAAAAACTTTCCCGACTTTTTCGCTTTCCTCAAAATTATATTTATAAAAATCCAAGAATAGTAAAACCTTTTTGTCCCCCAAAATTATAATTGGAAATAATTAAAAGTAATTACTTAAAAGTGTAGTTACGAGTTTGTATACATTTTGAAAAGAAATGTAGAGACATTTTGAGTAGTAACCAAAGTGTATGAATACTTTTGAACCAAAATACTTGACTACCTTTTCCAACCGTCTTAAGCATTTTCCTTAACGTGTGAGAATAAAGAGGCGCTTTTATTAAGAATGAATATAAATTGAAATAATTGATATTATTTACTGATAATTACGGTTACAATTAAAACCAGTTACCAATTACAGTTACAGTAACCAATTACATTTACAATTGAAACAGTTACAATTAAAACCAGTTACCAATTACAGTTACAGTAACCAATTACATTTACAATTGAAACAGTTACCATTAAAACCAGTTACCAATTACAGTTACAGTAACCAATTACATTTACAATTGAAACAGTTACAATTAAAACCAGTTACCAATTACAGTTACAGTAACCAATTACATTTACAATTGAAACAGTTACAATTAAAACCAGTTACCAATTACAGTTACAGTAACCAATTACATTTACAATTGAAACAGTTACAATTAAAACCAGTTACCAATTACAGTTACAGTAACCAATTACATTTACAATTGAAACAGTTACAATTAAAACCATCTATCGAATAAAACTGTATTTACATTCTGGAAGTTGGAAAATATTTTTCTCTAATTTACCGATATAAATTTAACGATTCTCCTCCAAATTTTATTGATCACATCTAAGGATAAATAAGCGCTTTTATTGAGCGCAATATAACAAGAAATACTTTATCGAAACTGGTGGATTTCTCGCCTAAATACTAATATAATCTTGCTCTTGGGAAGTTTGAGTTATAGTATATTACATATCGACATTTATTGAAATTCAGTGCTCGGGTAACACACACACACACACACACATAATATATATATATATATATATATATATATATATATATATATATATATATATACAGGGGGCGGAAAGTAGCTCCCTATTTTGGATTGGTAAAAAAATACGTATATTATCCATTTATTTCAGAAGAAATAATATGAAAAGGTAGGCATACATGGTAGGTTTTCTATAAAATTCAATGTGGGCTCCAACTCTTTCCACCAGCTTCTGGAGCCGCCCAGGAATGGCGTCCACTGACTTTAGCAGGAACTCCGGCGGGATGGAGGACATGACTTCCCGAATTCGGTCCTCCAGTTCTTCCAATGTCCTCGGTTTGGTGCGGTAGACTTCTTCCTTTACCCACCTCAAAGAAAGAAGTCGCACGGTGTCAAGTCGGGGCTCCTGGCTGGCCATTGTTGTCCGTGAGTGGCTGGATGCCCACTTCCCTGGGCGTTGGATGGGTCGTCGTGGTCCACATCAATGGCCAGCCAGGAGCCCCGACTTGACACCGTGCGACTTCTTTCTTTGGGGGTGGGTAAAGGAAGAAGTCTACCGCACCAAACCGAGGACATTGGAAGAACTGGAGGACCGAATTCGGGAAGTCATGTCCTCCATCCCGCCGGAGTTCCTGCTAAAGTCAGTGGACGCCATTCCTGGGCGGCTCCAGAAGCTGGTGGAAAGAGTTGGAGCCCACATTGAATTTTAGAGAAAACCTACCATGTATGCCTACCTTTTCATATTATTTCTTCTGAAATAAATGGATAATATACGTATTGTTTTACCAATCCAAAATAGGGAGCTACTTTCCGCCCACCCTGTACATCCTGGGTTCGATTCCCGGGCGGTCACCTCATTTTTCATTTGTTCGTTATTTCTCTTCCTCGTGTGCAGAACACTCCTCTATACTTACGTCGTTTTATATATATATGATGCAAACCCACAAGGAAAAGGAAAAATTATTCCAAGGCCTTTCGTGTATTCAGAAGTACACCTCGTCAGGGAATGAAGTGAGAAGGCGAGATGACGAAAATATATACATATGTACAACGGGACAGAAAAGTTAAAAGATTAGCACATGATTAACAAGAGTCAATTAGAGGCCAAAGGTATTTTAACAGGATATTGTCAATTTTATACATTTCCGCACTGTTATTGAAATTATTCTTAAAATGGATAAATACACATTCTAGAATATTCCTTTCGATTATATCTCCGTTTTTAACGAGCGCTTCCTTTTCCTTGTGGATTTCCATCATTCACTCATTTCACGTGTTTAATTAAGTTATGAACTTCATCACACACACACACACACACACACACACCTTTGGACCTTCATTTTGGTATCTTTTTTCTCCTTCATTTTGGTATCTTTTTTCTCCTTCTATTGGCGGGGTGGGGAGGCGTTTTTTTTTTTTTTTTTTTGCAGGCGTTCGCCCTTGGCCCTTCCCTTTCTGCATAAAAAAATGTTTTGGTAACGAATGTTAAAGCCTGGCACTAAAATTTTCTAAAAAGCATAAAAAATTACTAATTGGGAATGTTACGTTTTTCTTTGGATATTTTATTAGTTTTGGTGACAATAATAGCAATTTTAAGAACAAAACCCTGTGATTGTTACTGATTAGTAGGCTTCAGGTTTTTGCATATTTGCATACGCGCATATGCAAATGCATATTTTAAGCATTTTTTAGCGAACGTGCATATTTTTATGTTTTTTGTTTAAAATGCATATTTTGGGAAATAATCATGAAATTATAAGTTTTTGTTCTAATGCCATGATAATAACTTAATAAAACACGTGGCTCGAGCAAAGCATTGTATAAATAAAGCCTATAAGATAATCCGCTGGAATGTCCGAATGATATTTATTAAGGTGTCGAACCACAAGGAGAAGTTCCGACAGGCTTCTGCTAAAGTGCCGCTTCCTCCTTTACCATATGAGTGACGAGATGGGGAACGTGGATTGAAGCGGCATCGTATTATGCCGAAAATTTTGAGCTAATCAAGAAGGTTGTTGTTGATACGTTTGAACCCAAGAAAGCTCAAAGCATGAAGGTAGCGCAAGATGTGCTGAAGAAGAAGAAGAAGGGCTTACGGGAAGACCTTATTTACATCCGAGCAAACTTAGTATGCATATCATCGGTGATTCTGAAGTTAGAGAAGAAAAGGTTGTCGCTAAACATATCCTTTCCGACAACAGACGAAAGTTGGTTTTCGAACATTTATTGCATCACGTTGTCATAAAGTGCAACTTTGTTTGTTTATAGATAGAGAGTCGTTGTGCAATATATACTGTGTATGTATAATTGTATATATATATATATATATATATATATATATATATATATATATATATATATATATATATATATATATATACACATTAACTTTAAATTTTGATAATACGTCAAAATCATTGATCACTGTACAACAAATTTTCGGTTCAGAAAAAAAAACGGGAATAACATTCGGTCATTCTTAATATTTCGAATGTGCTGATTCCAAATCTGAAAATAGTTTTTTTCTTTCACGTCACGTTTTTTTGTAATGACTGCTTAAAATCTTCATATAAAAAATAAGAATATATTGATAAACAGATACGCTTTATCATATGGAACAGTTTAATTATTGCTATACTTCAACATATATGCACAAGATTAACATAAAACTCTCGTATTATACTGTTTTCAACTCATTATTTGTATTTATGTTGCCGTTTGTGTGATGCTTCTGGTTGGTCACGCTTTAAATTCCAGCAGAAATCGGCCAGCATAGCAGGACTCCACTTCCCTTTGTATCGGCTCTCCATTGTGGCTATATCCTGGTGGAATCTCTCCCCGCGTTCGTCGCTAACAGCAGATGCGTTTTCCAGAAAGAATGAGATGTGAATGCAAAAAATGAATTTTCAATGACATCTTACATCCGAGACGTTGGTATGAGTTGATAGGTTGATCCACAAGTGCAGCATAGTTGTCGTATTTAGTCTTTCCTAGTAGACCGCTGCACACGTTTTTGAATGCACGCCAGGCTGCCAATTCAACCTCATCCATCACCGCCTCAAAGTGTTCGTCTAGCATGAGTTGGCGAATTTGAGGGCCGACGAATATGCCTTCTTTAATCTTGGCATCACTTATTTTTGGGAATTTTTCCTTTAGATATTTGAAGGCAGGCTTATCCCGTTTCAACGCCTTTGCAAATTGTTTCATCAACCCTAGTTTTATGTGAAGTGGCGGCAAGATAACCTTTTCCTTTCGTACTAGTGGTTCGTGAATAACACAGTGAGATCCAGGTGAGGAATTGTCTCGCGGCGGCCATACTGAGCGTGTGTAGTGTTCAGACCTTGCTCGGCTATCCTACTTGCATAGAAAACACATGTATTTCGTATAGCCAGTTTGCAATCCATTGAGAATAGCCACAACCTTCAAATCTGCGTAGAGAAGCCATTCATGTTCATTGTATTTTATACAGTCCAGAATAAAAGCAACATTTTCATACGTTTCTCTCAAGACGACTGAATGAGCGATCGGAACAGAAGGTATTGTGTTCCCATTGTGTAGCAGTACACCCTTAACACTGTACAGAGATGCATCAATGAATAATCTCCACTGATTCGGTTCATAGCACAAACCCAGAGCATCGAACAGACCATGTATATCAATGCAATAACAAAGATTGTTCTTCATTGTGAAATATTCCTGCAAATCCAAGGAGCGCTTTCGGAATGCTGTAATTCGTACGTTTTCCGCCAGCAGATTCCATTCTTGTAGACGTGAGGCCAGCAGTTCACTTTGTTGCTTGGTAAGTATTAAATCACGGACCAAATCATTGAGTTCAGGCTGCGTGATGAGATGATGTTCTTTCTTGGACTCGACTTGAGCTTCATAGCATTCGTCGTCTGATTCCGATTTGTCAGAGTCTGTGTCATCGGTCGGCATTTCAGCTGGAGGACGAGGGATGGGTATATCTGTAGAATGTTCCACAGGACGCATAGCAGAACGAAGATTTGGGTAGACTATAGCATTTTTCCCTTTTCTTTTGCAACCTGTAATGTGAGACAATAGACATTGTTGACTACTTAAGATAGCATAATTGTGTAATACATTATGCAGAGCAGGATATGCTAAAATGTGCTAAAAACACCAAATTTGACGTATATTCAGAAAAATAAAAGCTTCAAACCTGTGATGTTCGTTAAGCAGAAATAGCAATCAGTTGAATGGTCTAGCGGCTCTCTCCATACCATTTGTGGTGGTGTTCGGCTCTATGTTTCTACTTTGATTTTATGAAAAAGTTTTCATTAATCATTTAAAACAAAATTGTCAGCCATATTTTATCATAATCGGTGCTATAAGTGAGTATTATTGAATAACAGCTATCAAATTATGTATATTTCACCGACAACGTCTATATTGTGTGAAATTGCAAATTGATCTATCATTTTCTTATTTTACAGGTTTTTATTGATGTTATGCTACAATGCCTAGAGAGTGCAAAAATTCGCCAGACAGTTTTTGTTATGTTTGTGGGACATTAACGTTAAAACAGTATAAAAGGAAGTTGACTTCTCGTGTGAAAAAGCTTTATGAATTATACTTCGCATGCAACGTTGGTGATCAGGACAAGCACTGGGCGCCTCATATCTGCTGTGTATGACTGAACAAATGTAAAAGATGCGTTCAGAGAACCATTGGATCTCAAAATGATACAATGAAATAGGGTCATTTTCATAAAATCGGCGGGTGATACAAATAAATGAGAGTTATTTTCGCAATCTACGCATATAATTATCCATAAAAATGACGATCTCATTTCCGTTTTTTTCACACTGTTGTACAGTGTAATCATCTTTAAAAGTATATTGAAGTATATTAAAGTATATTCACTTATAAATTAAATTTTATAAATGAATATCCTTTTTTTTATATGGTTCGTTTATGAACCAAAGAATAAGCGTCCACATTTCGTTTCAGTGCCTGTAATGATTCTTATAGAGAGGGCAGTCCCCCCAAAAAAGGTATTCCCATAAAATATGTAACTATTTCTGGGAACACCTTTTTTATCACCCTGTACGCAGATCTAATAGTCATTTGGCGCGTGATTTGTGAATATAATAATAATTCAATCACGAGGGCCAGAAACTGACACGGCGCTCAGTGTCTAAGACCTCAGACCTCAGTGCCTTCAATTCGCTTAATTAAAGGGAAACGGTGTTACCCGCTGATATATGGACGCTGGCTATCACTGACATAATAAAAGATTGTGAAATCAGTGGATATGACGTAATATGACCATTTGAAAAAGAGAGAATCATCCCGCATACTAAAATGAAAACCTATACACTGACCGATTATTTATTTATCTTCGGTGCAGAAATTAATCCCAAAGTGACATTTCTTTGCGTATTAAATTGCATCATCGATTTTGACATAGAATCAAAATTGTACTCAAAGAGAATGAAAATTAATATAACAGGAATAAATGGAACGGCTTTGTTTGTTTTATTTCAGTATGTACTTTAAATATACACAAAACGAAATAAAGATAAGATTTTCGTTTATTTTGAACACTGATGATAAATAAATAATCCGAAACGTTTATAGAAAATAGAAATTACAAGAAATATTTTTATATTTTATTTTTTGTTCTTGACGAGAGAGAGAGAGAGAGAGAGAGAGAGAGAGAGAGAGAGAGAGAGAGAGAGAGAGAGAGAGAGAATAACGGTAGACTTAATTTAGTATGGAGACTGAAGTAAATATAGTATGTATCACAAAAAAGAAAAGGTTTACCTCCCCCACCCACCCAAGTCGCATGGGCCACGTTTCGAGCACGTATTTTAACATTACACCATCAGTCTCCGTATTAAAATTAATGTAAGTTTATTATAGTTTTCTATGATAATAATAATAATGATAAACTACAAAGTATCGATGTCGTCATACAGGAACAAATCGAGAAGCATACAGAAAAAGAAGAAGATGACGCTATAGAAGCGATAAAGGTTAACTCAAAGTACTTCTATAATTTTGCAAAAAGAAAGTCGAAAAACCAAGCGACTATCGGACCTTTAAAAATGAGAACAGTGATTTATCTGATGATCTAACAGAAGTATCTGAAATATTAAAAGCTCAGTATGAATCATCTTTCAGTATCCCAAAAACTGACAAATTGATTTGCGATAGAAACGCGTTCTTTGAAGAAGAACCACAAGGGGAAAGTATAACGGATTTCGACTTTACGACGGATGATATTACACAGCCATCGGGAAACTAAAAACACACTCAGCGGCAGCGACCGGATAAATGGAATGCCACACTGATCAAAAAGCAAGAATGCAATCGCTGAGCCCCTATACTGGATATGGAGACGATCATTAGACACGGGAGAAATACCGGGCATCCTGAAGAGCGCGAACATAGTCCCAAATATAAAGGAGGAGATCGATCCCAGGCCAAAAACTATAGGCCAGTGTCGCTTACATCTCATCTCACTAAAACATTTGAAAGAATAGTTAGACAGAAAATCTATGACTTTTTGGAAACTCAGAAAAATTCAATGATAACCAACACGGGTTTCGATCGGGCAGATCATGCCTATCACAACTAATGGAACACTACAACAACATTATTGATTCACTTGAAAATAATGAAAACTATGATGTACTATACACAGACTTTGCTAAAGCGTTCGACAAGTGTGACCACGGAATCATAATACATAAACTGAAATATATGGGAATAACAGGAAAAGTAGGGAAATGGATATATAATTTCCTTAGTGAGCGGAGGCAAGTCGTTACAGTACAAGGAGTATCTTCATCAGAATCAGAGGTCCTCAGCTCAGTACCACAAGGAACAGTATTAGCTCCACTACTCTTCATAATCATGCTAACTGACATAGATGAGGACGTTAACAGAGACAGCACAGTAACATCCTTTGCGGATGACACAAAGATCAGTAGAAAAATAAGAAACCCAGAAGACATAGGATCTCTACAAACCGACATAAACAAAATCTACAAGTGGACTGAAGACAACAATATGAAGTTTAACACCGAGAAATTTCAGCTATTACGGTACGGAAAAAGAGAAGACCTAAAGTGCATGGAATATTATACCCCAAATGGACAGGAAATTCAGAGAAATTCCAGAGCAAAAGATTTAGGGGTTGTAATGACAGATGATGCGAAATTTGAAACACAAAATAAGATAGCAGTAAACAGAGCAAAGAGAATAACGGGTCAGATATTGAGAACTTTTAAACGAAGGGATAGGAATGTAATGATTCCTCTACTGAAAACCCTGATAATACCCAAATTAGAATACTGCTCGGTCCTAACTTCCCCATATAAAAAAGAAGACATTAGACAGCTGGAGGGGATCCAAAGAAGCTTCACAGCCAAGATCAATGGGTGCAAAGAACTAAATTACTGGGAAAGGTTACGAGAACTAGACCTATATTCACTGGAAAGGAGAAGAGAGAGATACACCATTATTTACACTTGGAAAATAATGGAGAAACTAGTCCCTAATCTTACTCTGAATCCCATAACCCCCAAACAACGATGGAAAGTAGAAGCGGTAGACTGTGTCGTATTCCCAAATTGAAGGCGAGACAAGGAACATCCTTAACCCTGAAAGAAAATAGTTTTGTAGTGAGAGGACCAAAACTGTTTAATCAGTTGCCCAAAGACCTAAGAAACACGAAGGGAGTTGCAGTGGAAATCTTCAAAAGAAGACTAGACGCCTGGCTCAGAACAATCCCCGATGAGCCGGGCGTACCTGGCTATGTGAGGTGGAGAGCGCAAGAATCCAACTCACTACTTCACCAGGCCAACTCGAGAGGAGGGGCGACAAGCTTGACCTTCGCGAAATGAGAAATCATCACGCGGAACCTTTGTAAGGTTGTAAGGTAAGGTAATAATAATTACTGAAGGGTAGCGTGCGCATTTTCTAAATAGACACACGTGATAAAACGACATATATATATATATATATATATATATATATATATATATATATATATATACAGTGTATATATATATAAACACACACACACACACACACACACACACATATATATATATATATATATATATATATATATATATATATATATACACACACACAGTATATATTACTTTTTTAAACAAAGCAAAACATTAATAAAGTCTTCTGCGACCAGATTATTATGGAGGGACCCGTAGTTCGGACCTCACGTAAAGTTGTAGATGTCAATGATGTTGATGTCTTAGATTGGATAGTGGGCTATTAAATCTCTTTTCTAACTTCTTTGTTTCATAAATTATCCCGTAAATTATATTTTATGAGACACAAAAGTAATAATTTTAAATAGAATGTTATCATAAACAGGTATTATTAATCGAATACTGTAATAACTGAGGAACATATAATAATTTGTAGGTTGCCTCAAGTGTACAATGTAACGTGTACACTTAACTATTTTAAGGAACTTGATAAGGCATTTGCGGAGAAAAATTCAATCACGCGGGCCAGAAACTGACGACACGGCGCTCAGTGTCTAAGACCTCAGACCTCAGACCTCAGTGCCTTCACTTCGCTTAAAGGGAAAATTAAGTTGGTATTTTGAAGTGTTATAATTTTATATATAGTTTTATATGAACTTTTAAAATACTTTGGGCAAGATGCCAATTTAAAGCACTTCTATCGGAGATGTACGGAAATGTAACATTTGAAAGTATTTTGTTTAAAATCTACGAAGCTTGCCACAGGAAACGCAGTTTTGACAAATTTGCTCGTAACTGGGAATGAGAGTAAAAGTAATCCTAAAAGACAACGAGAAAGAAAAGGTAAAAAAAGGAACTATCATTAGTATCTTCAAATGAATGCGTTTTCTTGGTTTTTGACCAGTGAGAAAATATTCTTTGCTTTTGGGTGCACAAACCTGGGCTACATTTTCCTTGGTGACCCGCAGGCTTGCGTGGTGTTGCCGAACCTCTCAAAAAATGTACACATGATGATTTCAACCTGACAAACCCCATCAATAGGGTTGCCCAGCGTTCAGACTTCCATTCACATATTTCGCCGACAGCAGAAGTCAGAAAATTAGAATTTGAAGGCAACCAGACATAGGAATCAATTTCTTTACTTCTCCTTTAGACAAATGTTACCATGAACCCTCATATAATTGCAAATCAGTGGAGACCTAGACAGAGTTACTCCACGGGCTATATCGAGCCCTTGGGGCGCTCGTTGAACTATCTCATGTAAAATATATATGAAATTGATGACTGTATAATTTACAAAATTTCTTAATAAACGTAAACATTTAGAGATGATCTTGTATGAGAGATTGTGATCTGAATGTGTGAAATTATAGTGATTTGTGAAAGATAAGCAGGTGATAACTTATAAAGATGATTTAATTTGACCTGACGGTATATTGATATTTCTGCTCATTTTCAAGAAGACTGACAGTGAATCTTTGAGAATGGGACGTTACTTATCCTAGTAACGCTGAAATGCGTTATGTATATAATGTTATTACGACTGAACTGCTTGTTTGCTTACGGACCGAGTGAGCTCTCAAACCAGCGCCAATGAAAGAAGAATCCCTGATAACGTACGATAAACAAACAAAATTTATTAATAAACAAATTCAATCATTTCTCACGTTCTCTATTGGAACTAACTCTGTGTAAAATGAGTTTCCAAATACCAGACTGTGATTAAGTAAACACAAAAGTTCTCTATTGGAACTAACTCTGTGTAAAATGAGTTTCCAAATACCAGACTGTGATTAAGTAAACACAAAAGTTCTCTATTGGAACTAACTCTGTGTAAAATGAGTTTCCAAATACCAGACTGTGATTAAGTAAACACAAAAGTTCTCTATTGGAACTAACTCTGTGTAAAATGAGTTTCCAAATACCAGACTGTGATTAAGTAAACACAAAAGTTCTCTATTGGAACTAACTCTGTGTAAAATGAGTTTCCAAATACCAGACTGTGATTAAGTAAACACAAAAGTTCTCTATTGGAACTAACTCTGTGTAAAATGAGTTCCAAATACCAGACTGTGATTAAGTAAACACAAAAGTTCTCTATTGGAACTAACTCTGTGTAAAATGAGTTTCCAAATACCAGACTGTGATTAACAAAAACACAAAAGTTCTCTATTGGAACTAACTCTGTGTAAAATGAGTTTCCAAATACCAGACTGTGATTAAGTAAACACAAAAGTTCTCTATTGGAACTAACTCTGTGTAAAATGAGTTTCCAAATACCAGACTGTGATTAAGTAAACACAAAAGTTCTCTATTGGAACTAACTCTGTGTAAAATGAGTTTCCAAATACCAGACTGTGATTAAGTAAACACAAAAGTTCTCTATTGGAACTAACTCTGTGTAAAATGAGTTTCCAAATACCAGACTGTGATTAAGTAAACACAAAAGTTCTCTATTGGAACTAACTCTGTGTAAAATGAGTTTCCAAATACCAGACTGTGATTAAGTAAACACAAAAGTTCTCTATTGGAACTAACTCTGTGTAAAATGAGTTTCCAAATACCAGACTGTGATTAAGTAAACACAAAAGTTCTCTATTGGAACTAACTCTGTGTAAAATGAGTTTCCAAATACCAGACTGTGATTAAGTAAACACAAAAGTTCTCTATTGGAACTAACTCTGTGTAAAATGAGTTTCCAAATACCAGACTGTGATTAAGTAAACACAAAAGCTTAAGGGCCGGAACTATGACAGAATACAAACTATATATATAACCTTAGTTTTGCTTCCGCCCGAATTGTTCATTCTGACGAAGGTCAAGCTTGTCACTCCACCTTAAACCTACAATTTAACGTGGAATCCGAACCACGCCCCACCAGCAGCCCGGCGTCTTAACCACTAGCCTACCCAGGGTACCCATTTATCTACCAACCAATTTTTATTGTGTGGAAGGATGAACATCTGGGTTTTTTGCTGCTCGCCGCCTGCCGTCACTGGGTCTCGATCCCGGGGCCGATGGATTCGTAGTTAGCGATGCTAACCACTGCACCACCGAGGTAAGCCTTGCGTGTTAATACCATTTTAACATTAAAATTTTAGCAATAAAAGTGTTTGTTTCTCTTCGTATAAGTTTGAAGTTTAAATGGTAAACAAAATCGTTCAGCTTTACTGAAAATTCGTTCTGTGACACCAGAATCCGAAACCACTTTTCTTAAGAGTTATGCATATTGTACAGGGTGTACATAAAGTCAGGATCTATTTTTGTGAAGCACTTGGAAATTATATGGAATTCAATCATAAAATGATAAAGTGGTAACATTTATTAAATAATTAAGAGTAGGATTCGACGTGACGCCCATCAGTATCCCTGCACAGCTCAAATCGTTCCGCAGCATTTCTAAACACATTCTGAAGCATTTGCGGGGTTATGTTATCTGCAGCAGTTCGTATACGTGTACGTAAGTTTTCAAGACTCGTAATCTTCGTCTGATAGACGTGCGATTTGATAAAGCCCCATGCAAAGAAATCTAAAGGGGTTAAATCTGATGATCTCGCTGGCCAAGGTCTTTTGTTGCTTCCGCGTCCGATCCAGCGATTTGGAAAACGTCCATTTAGATAATCCTGAACAATTTTGGCATAGTGACAAGAAGCACCATCATGTTGATAGACGACGGGGATAGGATTGTTAGTACCGTCGTCTATCAACATGATGGTGCTCCTTGTCACTATGCTAAAATTGTTCAGGATTATCTAAATGGACGTTTTCCAAATCGCTGGATCGGACGCGGAAGCAACAGACCTTGGCCAGCGAGATCACCAGATTTAACCCCTTTAGATTTCTTTGCATGGGGCTTTATCAAATCGCACGTCTATCAGACGAAGATTACGAGTCTTGAAAACTTACGTACGCGTATACGAACTGCTGCAGATAACATAACCCCGCAAATGCTCCACAATGTGTTTAGAAATGCTGCGGAACGATTTGAGCTGTGCAGGGATATTGATGGGCGTCACGTCGAATCCTACTCTTAATTATTTAATAAATGTTACCACTTTATCATTTTATGATTGAATTCCATATAATTTCCAAGTGCTTCACAAAAATAGATCCTGACTTTATGTACACCCTGTATATTCCCTTAACCGAGTGGTGCGCAAACTGTGGGAAGCGAACAGTCATTACAGAGGTGGTGAAAAAAAGATTTAGAATAACCTTTACTAATAATAATAAAATAAATAAATTTTTTCAATTTACAATGACATGAATAATTATGAAGCTCGACTATTTATTTTATTTAATTTGGCCCTTAAGTTTTAGGCTTTACTGGGCTCGCATTAAAAATAAGCAGCTAGTTGTTATAAATTTATAATAATAAATAAATAAGTAAGTAAATAAGTATTATTAATAGTTAAAACATGTATTACAATATTAAACAATATTAATGGACAATATTAAACAATATTAGTGGACATTAATCCTAGATTTTTGTTAGTATGCCATTATTAATCAGGATTTCAACTTGGTTTTAAACAAATTTACATTCACAATATTTTTTATATCGGCATGTAAGTCATTCCATAGTTTCAATCCAATGAAAATGGGTAGTTTTTGAGATTAAGACAATCTAAATTGAGGTATAACAAGCTTTGATCTATTTCTGGTCTGATACGAGTGGATTTCTTGATGAGTTACAAAATAGCTATTTACCCATTGCAAATTAATGATTTTGTTCTTACACTTGTAAATAAAAATAAAATGTGCCAGTTTGGTTATATCGTTGAGCTTTAATAGGTTTAGCTCTTTAAATAATTCATAGTGTGATCAAGGAAATCAGCATCAGATAATAACCTTATTGCTCGTTTTGGATGACAAAGATATTATTTAATGTGTTGTTAGCGGAGTTTCCCCAAACAAGGGTGCAGTATGTTATATAAGGAAGAACAAGAGTATGATAAAGAGTCAATAAAACTTGTTTAGGGACCACATTTCTAAGTTTAAACATTATAGCAACGCTCCTTGAAATCTTTTTCGCGATATGATTTACATGATCACTCCATTGCAAATTCTTATCTAGCATTACACCAAGAAATTTTTTTACAGTACACTCCTTTATGGCGATTTCATTAACATTAAGTTCATCAAGATATACATTTCTTTTATTAGTAAAAATCATGAAAATTGTTTTACTGGTATTTAGGAAGAGTTTATTGGTGGTCAACCATTTCATTACACTGATGAATTCTGAATGAAATATATCCTTAGCTGTATTAACATCTTTGCAAGAAAAAGATACAGTTGTATCATCTACAAACATTATGAAGTTCAGTATATCAGATGAACGTGGAAGATCATTTATATATAATAAAAATAACAGTGGACCCAGAACTGAGCCCTGTGGCACACCGTGTTTGACAAGCGTTTTAGTTGAGGAAACCTTATTTACAGATGCAAAATGATATCTATTGGACAAATAACTTAATTTATAACTAATCACAAAAACGGGTGTGAATGGCATGAAATAAAAAATAAACTAAATTACTGGTAACTATTTTATTAAGGCTATTTATTAAGTGTTATTTGTTATTTTATTTAGTTTTACCCGAATAAAATATTTACCCGTACAATAATTACTTTTATTCCATTACAATAAAAGTCCAAATTCCTGAAAGGTAATTAGTATCAAAGATTAATTAAGACGACGACATTAGGAACTTTGTGGAGAGAGAGAGAGAGAGAGAGAGGAGAAGAGAGAGAGAGAGAGAGAGAGTTACAAGGAAAGTTACAAGGAAAAGAAGTACCTCAAAAGGCCTTGCGGCCCATACCGAGGAGGTACCAATGGCAACGGGTGCCACGGAAAATTTTCTACACACTCAAAGAGTGCAAAATTTGGTCTAATCTTTTCTTGAACTGATCCACAGAGGAACTGTTCACAACTTCCGAAGGTAACCTGTTCCATGTGTCACAGATCTTATACGTAAAGTAATTCCCACACACACTAGTCCTAAACCGTTTCAAATCCAACTTCCAACCATTGTTGCGAGTTGGGTTATCATTTAAACTAAACATACTTCTAAAATCGACATCGTTGAACCCTCGTAAGAGCTTGAAAACCTCGATCAGTTGACCGCGCAGCCTCCGAGTTTCAAGCGAAAACAAGTTCAGGGCGCGTAACCGTCGATTGTAGCCCATATGCCTAACGGAAGGGATTAACTTTGTGGCCCTCGCCTGCACTCGCTCCAGCCTCTCAATATCTTTCCTGAGGGTGGGCGACCAGAACTGCACAGCATACTCCAGGTACGGCCGAACAAGGGAATTGTACAGTGAGAGCACAATCTCCTTGTTCCGAAACTGAAATTGCCTCCTGATATAACCCAATAGTTTCTGGGCTTTCTTTTCCACCTCTACACACTGTTTCGTAAACTTAAGGTCGCTGCTAATTAGCACACCCAAGTCCTTTTCTAAATCAGTCACCTCGATATTACTGCCCAACATCGAGTAGTCCGACTTGGGATTGGCGTAGCCAATGTGCATCACTTTGCATTTACCCAAGTTAAACGGCATTTGCCATTTTTCGGACCACTCTCCTATCCTACATACGTCCGCACGCAGTTCCTCGATCGCTTCGGGCGTCCCAACATTGGGAGAGAGAGAGAGAGAGAGAGAGAGAGAGAGAGAGAGAGAGAGAGAGAGAGAGAGAGAGAGACAAAAATGTTCGATACAGTTTTAAATCAAATTCTACCGTGAAACTCTGTACCAATTAGATTATAAGTAGTAAAGGGAGGAGGACGCGCACTAATTTGTTTGCTTATCGAAGGGGGACGGAACTGAAAAAGTTTGCTGACCACTGCCTCACTCGGTTGGTATATACAAATTCTTTTACGCATTTCGCTGTACAGATTTCATACGAGAAAGATAACTGGGTTGAATCAACTGAAATTACATCAAAGAAGAAAAGTAAAAGACCAAGAATGGTGAGTGCACTTCAAAATTTAGCTCGAAAACTTTTATTTCGAGATTTTATCTGTAACTGTAAAAGATGTCGAGTGAAATGGGGAAGATGATACAGCATACCCCGATTTAATTAGTAGTTTTTGGATGCATGTTGCAAAGAGAGTTGTTTGGAAAGTGGATGAAAGGAAGACATAAAAAGTAAATTCAAATTTTAAGATATTCAATGTTAGAGGTTTGTATGCATGAAATGAATAAATCTATGAAATTAATATGCAAAATCAACATGTGTGTGTGTGTGTGTGTGTGTGTGTGTGTGTGAATAAATAAATAGAGAAGACTGTATCTGTATGCGTTATATCACTGTACATGGAGACTGGTGTATATATATATATATATATAAAAAAGCCTTTGGTTATCTTCCGCCCGAATTGTTCATTCTGACGAAGATCAAGCTTTTCACTCCACTGAGACCAACAGTTTAACATGGAATCCGAACCACGCACCACCAGCAGCCCAGCGTCTTAACCACTAGGCCACCCAGGGTACCCATTTATCTACCAATCACTTTCTTTATATATATATATATATATATCAAAGAAAAGGTTCAGGGCGTGCACACACACGCGCACACACACAATCGTGGCTTCCGCATGAGAATCTGAACTGCGTATTTCTTTTATCTCATCTATATAGCAACAGGTGGTAGAAACTAACATATACTGCTAATATAACTTAATCTAATATTTTAAAATACCTCAGAAATCTTAATATTACAGAATATAATTATACAGTATATATTATATATATATATATATATATATATATATATATATATATATATATACAGTGTGTGTGTATTATATACAGGGTGTACATAAAGTCAGGATCTATTTTTGTGAAGCACTTGGAAATTATATGGAATTCAATCATAAAATGATAAAGTGGTAACATTTATTAAATAATTAAGAGTAGGATTCGACGTGACGCCCATCAGTATCCCCGCACAGCTCAAATCGTTCCGCAACATTTCTAAACACATTCTGGAGCATTTGCGGGGTTATGTTAACTGCAGCAGTTCGTATACGTGTACGTAAGTTTTCAAGACTCGTAATCTTCGTCTGATAGACGTGCGATTTGATAAAGCCCCATGCAAAGAAATCTAAAGGGGTTAAATCTGGTGATCTCGCTGGCCAAGGTCTGTCGCTTTCCGCGTCCGATCCAGCGATTTGGAAAACGTCCATCTTGATAATCCTGAACAATTTTGGCATAGTGACAAGGAGCACCATCATGTTGATAGACGACGGTACTAACAATCCTATCCCCGTCGTCTATCAACATGATGGTGCTCCTTGTCACTATGCCAAAATTGTTCAGGATTATCAAGATGGACGTTTTCCAAATCGCTGGATCGGACGCGGAAGCAACAGACCTTGGCCAGCGAGATCACCAGATTTAACCCCTTTAGATTTCTTTGCATGGGGCTTTATCAAATCGCACGTCTATCAGACGAAGATTACGAGTCTTGAAAACTTACGTACACGTATACGAACTGCTGCAGATAACATAACCCCGCAAATGCTCCAGAATGTGTTTAGAAATGCTGCGGAACGATTTGAGCTGTGCAGGGATACTGATGGGCGTCACGTCGAATCCTACTCTTAATTATTTAATAAATGTTACCACTTTATCATTTTATGATTGAATTCCATATAATTTCCAAGTGCTTCACAAAAATAGATCCTGACTTTATGTACACCTTTATATATATATATATTATATATATATATATATATATATACATATACACACACACACGAGGTCTGTTCAAAAGTATCCGGAGAGGGTGTTTATTTTTAGAACAAGGTCACGCTTGAGCTCTGACTGTGCTAAACATGTCTTTGCATGTCGAGACACGTTGAGTGATAGGGTTGCACTTCATTTTGTAGTGTCAGTCCACTGTGGTGGGCCGATAAAGTTAAACGCCTTTTGTTTCGCGGCGATTTCTTCATGTTATTTCTTTTTTTTTTTATTGTGAAGGTGTTGTGCACCATGAATATGTTCCACAGGGCCAAACAATCAACAAGGAATCTTACATTGAAGTTTTGAGATGTCTACGTGAAACAGTTCGGAGGAAACGGCCGCAGAAGTGGGAGTCCGGAGACTGGATGCTTCATCACGATCACGCGCCATCTCACTCGTCGCATCTTGTCCAGCAATTTATGCCTAAAAACTCTACCACCCCAAGTACAGCAACCTCCATATTCGCCAGATTTGGCTCCTTGCGACTTTTTTTTTTGTTCCCGAAGCTCAAACAAACCCTGAAAAGACACGGATTCGATGATGTTGAGACCATTAAAAGAAATTCGACGGAGCAGCTTTTGGCCATTCCGAAAAGTGCTTTTGAAGAATGTTTACAACAGTGGCAGGATCGTTGGCCAAATGTGTGGCTTCAGAAGGAACGTACTTTGAGGGAGATTAAACCCCAAACCCTGTAAGTACCATCCAGGGCCGATCCTAGGGGGGTGCGGGGCCGGGAGAAAATCAACCTGTGCGGGGCCCCCCCCTCAAAAATATCAACTGAGATATCTAAATAAAAAAAAAATTCAATACATACAATTTTATTTTCTTGTTTACTTGGTGTCACTATATATTTAGACGTATACAGCATTATCTTAACACAGCATTATTTAATACTCTTAACATTGCTTTAGGTCTCATGAATATCTTTAAAATACCATACAGAAGGTTTACAATCCAAAATACAATCAATCCTAAATACGATCCAAACCATCAAAATGTCAGAAGGTTTAAAATCCAAAATACATTTAATCCAAAATACAATCCTAAATATCAGAAGATTTACAATACAAAATACGAGGGCCACTCAATATATTTTGCCCCACCTTTTTTTATTTTCCAAGTTTCCTTGTAAGTTCCAGAAATTTTATACACAAGTAGTTACATACCTTTTTTACAAGTTTTTATTTTACCACATAATCTCCATCCTTTTCTACGGCTTTCCTCCACCTCGAAACAAGGGCCTTTAGTTCTTGCTCGTAAAAGTCCGCTGGGTTCCGCTCGAGCCACCTCTTAACCTCCTCAACAACCTCACCGTCACTCACAAACTTTCTTCCACAAATAGCATCCTTCATTGGCCCAAACAAATGGAAGTCTGAAGGTGCCAGATCCGGGCTGTATGGAGGGTGGGGTAACACAGTCAAGCGCATTTTTGTGATGGCCTCTCTCGTTTGCAAACTGTGTGTGGTGTTGTGTTATCGTGCAAAAGAAGGACGTGTTCCAGTTTTCTCTCCGGTCGAACTCGCTTTATACGTCTCTGGAGTCTCTGTAGGGTAGCAATATAAGCCTCTGATTTGATTGATTGTCATTTCTTCATAATGTCCACCAGAATCACCCCTTCCATGTCCCAGAAGATGGTGGCCATAACCTTTCCTGCAGAGGGAGACATTTTGAACTTTTTCTTGCGTGGGGAGTCTGCGTGATGCCACTCCATGGATTGGCGTTTTGTTTCAGGTTCAAAGTGGTGTACCCAAGTCTCATCCCCAGTCACAATTCGTGAAAGGAAGACATCCCCTTGTGTCTCGTATTGAACCAACGACTCAGAAGCAATTTCTTTTCTTTGGGCTTTGTGATCTTCAGTCAGTTGGCTAGGAACAAACCTTGAACACACTTTTTAGTACCCCAGTTGCTGAATTATCGTATTCACAGTTCCTTCACTAATTCCTAGCTCCAGTGATAGCTCCTTGTATGTGACGCGTCGATTTGATCGAATGATACTGTTAGCACGTTGCACAGTGTGAGATGTGACAGCCGATGCCGGACGACCGCTGCGTGGCTCATCATCGAGGCTGGCTCTCCCTTTCTCTGATGATCTCGCACGTTTAGACCAGTGTCGAACTGTACTTCGATCAACAACAGCATCTTCGTAAACGTTTTGTAGACATTTGTGAATATTTCAACTGTTTCCTTCTCTGCGGTTAAGAACTCGATAATAGCTCTCTGTTTACGACGCACATCACTGTCAAACACCATTTTCGAAACTGCGTTAACCATCGGTTCTATACAAGGGCGTTTAAAAGCGGTTTTATACAAGGAGGGGAGGTTCAAACTGGAAAAATCCGGTTATGTGAAGCGCAGAAAGTTCAAACTTACGACCCAAAAGACATTTCATTTATATTCAGCTCATTTTCTAAAATTCACCTTCCTCGGCTTCCTTGCGGCAAACTCTGCTATCATATCGTGATAATCCAAATTTGATGCAATTTCCCTCTCGATCAGTGGCGGTCCTGGCATTTTTGGCGCCCTAGGTGAGATCATGCAAAAGTGCCCTTCCTCTGTCAACAACACACTCCCCCACCCCAGGTGCATAACCTCTGCCGCAATAAAACACACTGAATGAACACACTGTCTTTAAAACACAACGCACCTCCTTCATTTATTGTTCTTAGCTTCAAGTAAGAATAAGTTGTCTTAAAACAAAAACTACAAAGAAATCTTGTATGAATAATATAAAATTGAAAATTCAATAAAGATTCCCAAATATATTGCAAACATAATAAATATTCCAATGTATATTGTACACAAAATAGATAAATAAAAAACACTAATAAATCACACAATGCAGCTTAATAAAGGAATAAGACTGCCAGCTAGCAAATAACTGAATTTTAAATTTGGTTTGGAAGTTTTAGCTCTAGTTGTTTTCCTATTAAAACCTGATCCTCCTGGCCTTCCTTGATGCAAATTCATCAATGATGTCATCATCGGAAATCTGCTCAGAAACGGCATGGTTAATGCTGATGACAGCAAGACCACTGAGGCGGTCTTGCATCATGGTGGATCTCAGGTAAGTCTTGATGAGCTTGAGCTTGGAAAAGCTCCTCTCCGCTCCAGCCACTGTCATTGGAAGGGTGACAGCAACCCTGAGGACAACCTAGAGGTTGGGATAGATCTCTGTGAGCTGCTTTTCATGGATAAACGTCAGCAGCTGAACTGTTGTCATGCTGTCGGCCAGACACGACTCACTGTAAAGTAGAACACATACGAAACTGTGGAGTGGAGAAAAATCCGTCGCTAGCTACACTCTAATTTACTCTGCTTGATTTTAATAATTATAAACAGTTTTAACTTACACATATTTCATTGCTTGTTTATTTTAATGAAATAACTTTTAATTTAGTTTTATAAATTGATTTTTACAAGCAAAATCGATACCTATCACCAAGGATAAATCCAACCGGGGTTGGTGAGACCGTGAGTTGGTAAATTTCTCGAGCCCTTCACTGGAGCCTGTTTGAGAAAAAATAAAAAACGGGCGTGCTATGTCGCCCCCGCCACTAATTGGCGCCCTAGGCGGCCGCCTATATCGCCTATGCCCAGGACCGCCACTGCTCTCGATAGAAAGTATAACAAGTCCACTCAACCTGTCTTGAGACATACTAGTCCTGAGATAGTTTTTTATTAGTTTAAGCTTTGAAAAAGATCTCTCTCCTGATGCAACTGGAACTGGTATTGTCAACAAAATTCTATATGCTATTTCTGCATTTGGGAAGGATCCATCTAATGACTTTATAAAGTGAAGAACTTCAAGTGCACTCTTTGTTTCATGGGGAATGAGTTCTCGGAGTACATGTAACTCTGAGAAAAGGTTTTTACCATCAATGTCGTGAGAATCTCCATCACTCAATATGTTCCCCAAATTTATGCACTTCTTATTCATATCACCTTCCGTTATTTCTCTACGTTTCATGATATTGGACAGGAAACCGAAATTGCTGGCGTACTTTTGCATTTGCTCGAATCGGGTTGTCAGCGACATAAGTGCCTGATCAACAATAAACAGAAAATAGTGGGTTTCAAATGATTTCTCGGCTGAATTCTGTCTCTCATCAGAGTCGTCAGCACTTATTGTTAGATACTGTTTTTCTTACACTTTAGCCGTCGATCTCTGAATTCAGGTTCAACGTCCATTTCTGTAGCTGCTATCTTAGCGGAAGTAAATCCATTGTTCCTGTATTTCTGCAGGAAGTCAATCAGTCCTTTGATATGATTAATAGCCACATCAAGCTGCATATCATTGGCTTGAAGAATCTTACTCACTGTGTCATATTTTCTGTATTTGTCTCTGTCTCTAATCGTACTACCCATTATCAAAAAACAGGGATGAGAAAAAAAACATTCCTTGTACTTGTGATGAGTAGCACAACACTGCTATCCAGATATAAATTCCACATTGTCTGTGATTACAAACAGGGTTGCCAACTCGTATCATTACATACATTTTTAATGAAAAACTATAAAATATATTGAATGCACATATACATAAAGGCATATAATATATATATATATATATATATATATATATATATATATATATTATATATATAATACCGTATCGTATATATATATATGGGAATGAACTCAGAATGGTCCCCTGAGTTTTTTATAATACACACAGACCGTGTCGGGCTAGCATCATAAAAAAAAAAACTATGGTATTTGTCATTTACCATTACTTATTCGGACTATAGTGGATTTAATTATCCCAGAAGAGTTCCTTGTTCCATGCATGGTCTGTGTGTATCATAAAAAACTCAGGGGACCATTCTGAGTTCATTCCCATCTTGAAACGGACATGTTATGTGCCTTGAAAAGTGGACGCTCAATTCTGCCAGTTGAGGTCTAAGTTTTGTTTTTTTGGCTAAAAATATAGTAGTTACCCCTTTTTCTTTGATGTATTCAATCTGACGTGAAGGCGGCGAGTCTTTTGCTTATATTGAGGTTCTGAATGTAGCAGGACTAGGCTGCTTTAAACCCTAGATCCATGTCCCAAAGCTGGATCCTGTCTGCTTTGCAGATAGCTGGTGAAGGAAGCTATATTTATGAGACCTCTTTGCGAGTGACCCGTTGCCCGCGTCGGGCTAGCATCATGAAAAAGAAAAACTATGGTATTTGTCATTTACCATTACTTATTCGGACTATAGTGGATTTAATTATCCCAGAAGAGTTCCTTGTTCCATGCACGGTCTGTGTGTATCATATACATATATATTCTGAGTTCATTCCCATATATATATATATATATTCAGGTGGCCCAAAAAAAACGCCTCGAGATTTGAACATCAATAACTTCAAAAATATGCAGTTCACACTTCTAAAATTTACAAAACTTTTACCTCAATCGATTGATAAGCCATCATAAAAATTTCAAACCTCTATATAAAATACTTTTTCCACAGTTGAGGGAACAATGAGGTACGGTGAAAAAAATGAATATCATAAATCCTAAATGTGTACAGATGTACCTGGCAACTATTCCAAGACTTGTAGTAGTTTCTTTAGCCTATGAATAATCTGTTAGTCTCTGAAAAATGTCAGATGATATAGGCTACGCCCATCTTAAATACTGTTTTTTAAACTTACCCTTCAAATTATGGTTCTAACTAACGGTGAAAAAGCGGTGACTGAAAAGTGTTTCTTGGAAAAAAGATGGACTGGGGCAAGAATTTTGAGGGAATTTCCAGGAATAACTTGTAATGTTACGTCTGTGAATAGAATAATTAAAAAACTTAAATCAACAAGTTCAACGGCACGGGAGCGTGGAAGTGGTCGGCCAAAAACAGTTTACACACAAGACAATAGAGCAATGATCGATATGATGAGCCTATCTCAAGAGGATCGAGCTGGGTCACACTGCTCTCAGAGGAAAATTACAAGAAATTTAGGTATCAGTCGAAGTTCCATACAAAGAATGCAGAGAACGGTAGGATTTAAAGCATTTAAAAGGATCCGTGTTTTAAGACGTGACAGCAATGTAAGAGCTAAAAGAAAAATTCCTTGAAGAAAATTGCTTGATAGATTTTCGTCCAATGATGTTAAAAAAATAGTTTTTACAGATGAAAAAGATTTCACCTTCGAGATTGCTTGAAACTCCCGGAACAATGTTGTTTATGGTCAGCGTAAGAAAGACATTCATCCATCGAGACTTTACTACCAGCCAAGTCGGTTTTCCAAAAAAATCATGGTATTAGCATGTGTATCGTGGAATGGAAAGAAGAAAATTCATTTAATTTCAGAAAATAAAAAAATTAATTCAGAAACCTATGTAAATCTCTTAGGGGAGAATCTTTTGCCTGATTGTCGGCGTCTGTATTATGGAAACGATTTCATACTCCAACAGGATGGTGCTACAGCTCATACTAGCAAGTTCACACAGGATTATCTATAACAGAATGTAGTCAACTTCATTGGAAAAAACGACTGGCCGCCGGAATCACCCGATTGCACCCCAGAGATTACTGCATATGGAACACTCTAGCAGAGAAGATTTATGAAGGCCAAACAGAAAAGTTTACAGAAATGCAATTAAAGAAAAAAATACTCGAATGTTGGGACAAAATAACATTAGCAGAAATCAGAAAATGTATCATGTCGTGGAAGAAAAGGTTAAGATTAGTTTGTAAGCAGGAAGGCGGACATATTGATCATATTTGTTAAGATGTGAATAATAAAATTTTTCAGTTTATGATATTCGCTTTTTTCACCATACCTCATTTTTTCCTCAGCTGTGGAAAAAGTAGATTATGTACAGGACTGAAATTTTTATGATGGCTTATTAATAGATTGGGGTAAAAGTTATGTAAATTTTGGAAGTGTGAACTGCATATTTTTGAAGTTATTGATGTTCAAATCTCAAGGCGTTTTTTTTGGGCCACCCGATATATATATATATATATATATATATATATATATATATATATATATATATATATATACACTGTATATATATATATATATATATATATATATATATATACACTGTATATATATATATATATATATATACCTGTATATATATATATATATATATACACTGTATATTATATATATATATTGTGTATATATATATATATATATATATATATATATATATAATATATAATATAATTGTATATATATATATATATATACTGTAATATATATATATATATTATATATATACTGTAATATATATATATATATATATAGATATATATATATATATATATATATATACTGTATATATATATATATGATGAATAAAACCACGAAGGAAAAAGAAACACAAAGGGGTGCTCAAGCGCTTTCGTCTAATGACCTCCTCAGGAACACTGGAGTGAAAGGACAGATCAAGGCAATATATAGGTTACAAAAATAAACATACATACATACACATTCACATATATATACATATATAATATATACATATATATATATATATAAATATATACATATATATAGTAAGCATAGAAAAAAATTGTGGGAGGAGCCAACATTTATATGGTCACAGAAGAATAAAGAAATAAAATAAATATAAATATAAATTGAGAAAAAATTAATTACAAAATAGTGCCTTAGTGATATATATGTCACAGCCTAAATAATCATAAAGAAATAAACAGCAAATAAAAAAACCCCTAAATACATATACATACATATATATATATATATATACATATATATACACATACATATATATATATATATATATATATATAAGACACTTTTAGCACTTTGGCCGACCTTCCATATAAATTCAAATGGCTTTTTTATGAACAGGTCACAAAAGAATAAAGAAATAAAAATAAATATAAAATTGTAAGTGGAGTCTACCAATTCAAGCTCAAGAGGGAGGATTTACAATCGATTTAATAGATGCTGCCAAATTGTATATATGTCACATTATTAAAAAATAAAAATTGAAAGATAATTTTAAGAGAGGCACACCAATTTATAAGGGAAAAATTACCACATATGCATATTATAGTCACAAACGAATACAAAAGTACAAATAAATATAAATTGGAAAACAAAATGATCCCTAGATGATATATAAAGAACAATAAAATATATATACAACATATTTACGGTATATATACGAAATATAAACGCAATATATACAGAATATATTATATATATATATATGCATAAGGGAAAAAAAAAGAGCGCGGAGAAACATTGAGGAAAATATGGCCTTTTTAATAGGGGTGTCATGTCCAGAGTAAAAGTGTACGTAGGACAAATTGTTTGTTTTTTTCCGATATATACTAAACTTAAAACCCGGCTATCCCTATGAACACGCACATCTAAAAACGGGATTGAGTTGTCTTGTTCCACTTCTAAAGTAAATTTAATGGAGGGGACTTGGTCATTTAACTGAAGGAGGAAGTCATCCAGGTCACGATTCATGGGCCAGATACACAAAATATCGTCGACGTACCGCAACCAAGGGATGCCAACCCCCAGGATTCTCGAATGTAAGTAATTTCAAAAAACTCCATATAAATATTGGAGAGAAGGGGCGACAAAGGGTTGCCCATGGCCATCCCAAAAACTTGTTGATAATGCTCGCCATTGAAAGTGAATTTACATCCTTGATACAAAGTTTAATAAGCTCCAAAACAGTGTGTGCAGGTAATGGTAAATCATAATTATGTAATTCTCTGGCGAGAAAGTCAAGCATATCATCAATCGGAACTTTTGTGAACAATGAACAAACGTCGAAACTGATCAATCTATCGTTGGTATTAATGCGAACATTATTCAATTTTTCAGTGAGATCCATGGAATTTTTTACGTGTGAATCAGAGACAGTTCCAAGAATGGGGGACAAAACATTAACACAAGCCATTTGGAGAGTTTATAAGTAATAGAGCCCACCGAGCTAATAATAGGGCGCATAGGGTTACCCGGTTTTGTGGGTTTAATAAGACCATAAAAATAGGCAAAGCAGGTGAAGTGGACAAAAAAAGGGGAATTAAATCCTTATGATCTTTGAGAATGCGTTTCAAGCCACTATTGAAAGATTTGATGACATCATCCTGTGGGTTCTTCCTAAGTTTCACGTATGTGGCGGGGTCCTGAAGCAGCTCATTCATCTTTCCAATGTAATCCACTTTGTCCATAATGACTAAGGTGTTAGCCTTGTCTGCTTTAGTAATATGGAGCTCACTATCTTTTTTTAATTGTGAAAGGCTATTGCGGAAACGTTTAGGAAAGTTATCTTCGTAAGAAATATTCGCAGCACCATTCGCAGCACCATACATCGATGCCGAATTGGAAAATATCAACGGTATTGGAAGTGAGTTGTGTTACCCTTCTGCGTTCATGGAATCTTGTCTTAATAAGGCTAAACGAACCTTCTATCGTGTGAATAATAACACTCGCACCTTGTCAAAGAATATTTTAGTACTTCCATTTTTCCCGGGCTTCTTAGGCATTGCTAATGTACTTAAACTTTTGGATATCAGTGTAGTTTTTTCATATAACAATATTGTGAAAAACATCATAGTAAAAAATAGCCCTACCAATAATTTAGGCATTATCTATAAAATTGGGTGTAAGCAATGTGATTCCTTTTACATAGGTCAGACGGGAAAGGATTTGCAAACGCGTGTAAAACAGCATCAATATTCCGTTAGAACGGGACAGTTGTCCAGTGCCCTTTTTGTCCATTTGTCAGAGTTATCCCATTGTATTGATTGGAATAATGTTTCAGTTTTGTTTCACTCTAGCAACATTGTTAATAGAAATATTCTTGAGTCGGCTATAATTCAACTTACAAATAACCTTAACATGAGTAAAGGTCTGTTTCAACTTGATCCCGTTGCTCTGAATTCCTTCAGAATGGATTTAAACAAAAAGGGCAGGTTGTTAAATCTTTGGTAAAAAATTTGTTTTTTGTCTGTTGTTTCCCTTACAATTTTATTTTTCAATTTTTTGCTGTATGAGTGTATGTGTATGTATGTATGTGTATGTGCGTATGTGTGTGGTCATTGCAGTTAAATGTGTTTGTATGTATATGTGTGTATATGTATGTATGTATGTGTGTATATGTATGTATGTATGTATGTATGCAGTTAAATATATATATATATATATGTATATGTGTATGTACCTTACCTTACCTTACAACCTCACAAAGGTTCTGCGGGATGATTTCTCATTTCGTGAAGGTCAAGCTTGTATATATATATATATATATATATGTGTGTGTGTGTGTGTGTGTGTGTGTTTGTATATATGTGTGTATATGTATATATATATTTGGGTATGCGGGTATATGTGTACGTGTATTATTTGTAATTTTTTCAAGTTATATTTATTTTTATTTCTTTATTCTTTTGCGACCTACCGTTTTCTCAGACAATAATTATAAAAACAAATTTGGTAATTTTTTTTTCCCTTATGCATATATATATATATATATATATATTCTGTATATATTGCGTTTATATTTCGTATATATACCGTAAATATGTTGTATATATATTTATTGTTCTTTATATATCATCTAGGGATCATTTTGTTTTCCAATTTATATTTATTTGTACTTTTGTATTCGTTTGTGACTATAATATGCATATGTGGTAATTTTTCCCTTATAAATTTGGTGTGCCTCTCTTAAAATTTATCTTTCAATTTTTATTTTTTAATAATGTGACATATATATCAATTTGGCAGCATCTATTAAATCGATTGTAAATCCTCCCTCTTGAGCTTGAATTGGTAGACTCCACTTACAATATTTATATTTATTTTTATTTCTTTATTCTTTTGTGACCTGTTCCATAAAAAAGCCATTTGAATTTATATGGAAGGTCGGCCAAAGTGCTAAAAGTGTCTTTATATATTATATATATATATATATATGTATGTGTATATATATGTATATATATATATATATATGTATGTATATGTATTTATGGGTTTTTTTATTTGCCTGTTTTTTCTTTATGATTATTTAGGCTGTGACATATATATCACTAAGGCACTATTTTGTAATTAATTTTTCTCAATTTATATTTATATTTATTTTATTTCTTTATTCTTCTGTGACCATATAAATGTTGGCTCCTCCCACAATTTTTTTCTATGCTTACTATATATATGTATATATTTATATATATATATATATGTATATATATATATATGTATATATATGTGAATGTGTATGTATGTATGTTTATTTTTGTAACCTATATATTGCCTTGATCTGTCCTTTCACTCCAGTGTTCCTGAGGATGTCATTAGACGAAAGCGCTTGAGCACCCCTTTGTGTTTCTTTTCCTTCGTGGTTTTATTCATCATAAATACTTTTCACGTGTCACTTTCGTGAAATAATTTTTCATATATATATATATATATATATATATATATATATATATATATATATATATACAGTATATTATAATATATTCTTAATACTATTATATATTCAGTATATGTAAGTAAATTTAAAAAAGTGACTGTTTAACAAACATTTGAAAGAATTAAAATTAGAATTATATACATATATACATATAATACTAAGAGCGAGGTCCCCCAAGCGTGGGGCCCGGGCAAAGGTCCCAGTTCGCCCTACCGTAAGACCAGTTTTGGACTACCATCTTCTGTCTATAATCGCATCAGTCGGATACTTTTTGAACAAACCTCGCATATATATGAAGAAGGAAACCACTCTTCAGGAAGACTTAAATTTTTATTTCTCTAACACCCCTACAGTTATGGCTCCCCCTTGTTAATTGGTAATCAATTGACAACTACCAATTGACAAGGGCTCGCGAGGAGCCGAAATTGCATTGGTGTTAAAGAAATAAAAATTTAAGTCTTCCTGAAGAGTTGTTTCTGTCTTCATACTTCGTCGAGACAGTGCGTTATTTTGCATAATATATTATATATATCTTTTGTATTACTTTCCTCCTACATGTAAAATAGCTACTACTTTGTTGTATATGTTGTTTGTGGTTCAATTAGTTCAGGTTAACTTAACCTAACCTAAAATAAAATAAAACAAAAAAATGGAAGTTCAAATCTTGAGGTCGCATGAAATAGTAATAATTTGAATGAAAGTTTTTTAATTAAAATCTTGACGCGAGTCAAATTCAAAAAGTAATCAGAAGTTTTCTAACTAACTAACTATATATATATATATATATATATATATATATATTTATTAGTGATGTAGGTCACATCCGCATCCGCATAACATCCGCACATTTTCTCGCATCCGCATTCGCATCCGCACTTTGGACTGCGGATGTCGTGCGGATGTGGACCGTTGAGATAAAACGTCATTAATAAGCGGAAATTATCAAATTCTACTATATTAATAGAACTAGTTCATTGTGCGCAAAAGTGATGCAAGCGACAAGACGAGAGGCTGTTCTTGTATGAAGTTACTCTCTTGCAACCTACTTACATCCACGTTACAAAGCTAAGTTATTTTCACCTAGTACATTGAACGAGTTAAATCATCACTTGGCAAAGCAGTTGAAGAGCTTCAATCTCTTGAATCTGTCGCTTCGCCCCCACCAAAAGAATAAAAGTTTCAGTGACAGAACCAACACCTTCAACGAGCAAATCTATCACAAAATCTCTCTCTCAGTTTCTTGAGTCAAGCAGCGATGACGAGACCTACGCGATGTCAAAAGATGTAGTAAAAATGATCGAGAGCTATCACCAAGAAAACGCCTGGCTGCATGTGACAATCCTATTAGTTGGTGGAAAAATACGCAGATATCTATCCATATTGAGTAAACTTGCAAGGAAACATTTAGCCTGTCCTCCAACAAACGTACCAAGCGAGAGATTATTTAGCAGTGCTGGATTAATATATGATGAAAAGAGAAACAGACTGGCAGCCGAAAAGGCAGAAAAATTAATGTTCCTTAAGCATAACCTTCCTATAATTAAGTTTGAATATTAAACGATGAACATCTTAGTTTACTTTATTTTAATTACTCATTTATAAATATGCCTAATAAAACTTTAAACTTAATATAAATAGTTATCAAGCTAATTAAAGATCTCTTCTATAAGGGTGGAGGTTGGGGGAAAGAGGTCGGTGGGTGCATTTGAGTTGGGTTCACGTCCCGCATCCTGGTAACACAATTATGGTTTCTAATTGTGGCTGAAACTCGACAAAATATAACGAATTTATTTGCAGACGAATTCACTAATTGATTTCTATATTAGTTAGATGCTTGATATTATTTTATATGTTCAGAGAAAAGTACAGCAATTATTGTACAATTAATCAATTATACTACATTATAGCTACAGCTCTCTCTATATAATAACTTATTATATACGTTAAACACAACAAATCTCGAATATATCCTAAAAAAATAACGAAAATGTAGACATCCGCATCCGCATCCGCGGATGTCGAAATCAAACATCCGCGGATGTGAAAAAAATGACATCCGCTACATCACTAATATATATATATATATACACACACCCAGCCGTGTTGGGTGGTGGTTCAGATTCCACGTTAAGTTGGAACAATAAGGTTGACCTTCATCAGAATGAACAATTTGAGCGGAGGCCAAACCAAGGTAAATCAAAGTATACAAGGTGTTCCATAATTCCGAGTAGGGTTTCATTTGATCACTACTATAATCCTACATCGATTTATGATACACCACATACTATATATATATATATATATATATATATATATATATATATATATATATATACATATATATACTGTATATATCAGTTATTCTTCAACGATCTTTTACTTCTGAACTAAATGAAAGAATAACGTCTTTTCAAACTTTTACATTTACCGCAGCCACTTAAAACTTTTTTATTGGTATTATTTCTTATATAACGAACGATCCAATTATTGACTTGCTATTAAGACAATATTTTTGAGTGGATAAAAAATAAACAAGCATATATATATATATATATATATATATATATATAGAGAGAGAGAGAGAGAGAGAGAGAGAGAGAGAGAGAGAGAGAGAGAGAGAGAGAGAGAGAGAGAGAGAGAGAGAGGTAGTACGAGTGTCACTGTGCTTGATATAGGTAAATATGTGCTGTCAAAGTGAGGAAACACAGAATTGTGGTGCATCTTGCTCCTGAAGAATCATGCGCCTCAACTGATAATAACTGGAGTGTTTGCAATACAAACTAACGAAAATTGCGCGAAAACGAATACCGATTTGGATGTTCTTTGGACTACGATAACACGGGATAACTAGAATGCCCGCTGCGCCTTGCGCAGCAACCCCCCAACACACAACCAACCTTGAGGAAGACTGGGAGGGGCGAGTGTGTTACTAAAACCTTCCCTGATTTTCCATCAATGTGTATGCTAAATTTCATGTAGATTACCCGAGCCGTTTCGGCGTATATAAACGAACAGACATCATCATTTCCTATATAGTATACAGTATACGTCACTATACAGTATATATAAGATACATATATGCCAACTGCTATTTAGGATACCGTAATGGCATTAACCAGATGAATACATCGATTTGTCGTACAAAATTAAGTCACAGTCAGATAAACCAAAGTATTCTCAATGTTTAATAATGGAGGACTTCAATGCTGATGTGAAATCAAATTTTTTTTGTAGAATTGCTCGTCTGCTAAATTCAGTGTATAACCGATGTAGACTTATTAGTGACTGTTGAGAGGGACGCTTAGGGAAGCGGGTGGAGAAGTGAAGAGTGGGATCATCGGAAGTGGAGTGGATAGGACAGGAAGTGCGACTTAATAGATCATTGATAAATAAAAGGAAAGCAGTGGATAACAGAACAGATCCCTGAGGAGCACCACTACTAATAGCTTTAGGAAAAGAACAGTGGCCATCAATAAACGCAGCTATAGATCGTCCAGAAAGGAAATCAGTGATGAAAGCACAGATAGACAGATAGAAACAGAAGGAGGACAGTTTGAAATTTAGGATTTGTTCTAGACTCTATCAAAAGTTTTTGATATGTCTAGCGCAGTAGCAAAGGTTTCCCAAAATCCCGAAAAGAGGATGACCAAGTCTCAGAGAGATATGCAAAAAGATCGCCAGTAGAACACATACGGTCTCTTGCGGAACTCAGACTGACGATCTGAAGGATTGCGAGAAGAAAGGTGTTTAAGAATCTTCCTAATAAGGATAGATTAAAAAACTTTTGGAAAGCAAGAAGTCAGAGCAATTGAACGATAGTTGGAAGGCTGAGCGCGGTCACCCTTCTTTGGGACAGGCTGAATGAAAGCGAACTTCCAGCAGGAGGAAAAGCATCAGATGAAACACAAAGACGAAAGAGTTTGCTAGGCAGGGTTTCAGCACAGAAGCACAATTCTTGAGAACAACAGGAGGACACCATCAGGACCGTACGCTTCCCTAGAGTTGAGCCCTGATAGGGCAGAATAAACATCTTTAGAAGAGATTCTAATTTCTGACATAATTAAGATGGAAGAACAGTACCGGAATCATCCAGGGTTGAGTTGTTTGAGAAAGTCTGGGCAAAGAGTTCAGCTTTATTAGAAGAAGATACGACAACTGAGTCCGTCGGAATGGAAAGAGGAGGGAAAGAAGCAGCAGCAGTAAAGTTTTTGGAAAGACTCTTGACTAGATGCCAGAAGATAGCATTAGAGGAAGCAAAGTTAAACCAAGGTTTTTTTGCATTATTAGTAGGAAGAGAATATGGCATGTACGCTTCCATGCCCGAGAGAATCACCTCCGTGATGCGCTCAGCGCACTAGGATGGGCCCCGGCCACGGAAGCAGTAATCATTCCATGGGAAATCAAAGAAATACTGCCTAAGGGCCTCCCAATCAGCGGCGCCAAAGTGGCAAAGGCGCCTCCCCTTAGGAGGATCCAAAGGCCGAACTGGAGCGATAGGGCAGAAAACAGATATAAAATTGTGAACGGAGGCGCCCAACGGAGAAAAAAATTCAACAGAACAAGAAGGATGAGTGATAAGAAGTAAACCCAGAATGTTGGGCGAGGTTTAGAGGAGGAGAGGCGGTGTTCAACAGATTGGAAATTTGAGGAAAGGTCACGAATGTTGCAGAAGTTTATGAAAAGTGACTCTTGGAGAGGCCCAGGATATCTGGAATAGGCAGTAGCAGAACCAGCCCCACTGCCCGTGTCTGCGTTCTCGGTAGCGTAGCGGCAGGGGACTCCAAGGCTCTTGAAGTTGTTGCCATTTTGTTATTAATTTTTTCAATTTTGAAAAGAGTGCGCATTTTGTAAAATGCAAGTAGGCCTATGTGTAGTGAGGAATAGAGAAAGAAGCGTGTGTTAGAGAGCATGCTTGACTGCGCACAGGGAAGAGGAGACGCGGCAAAAGATCAGCTAAGGAGGACAGTGACAGGAGAAACGGGAGTTCCATCACTCCCTGTCTCCTGTCTAACGTCCCCCCTCCCGGATTACTTCAATGATCGATTGGTGTCTACAATCTCCTCCACCTAGGTTATACAAGGTTAGATTAATCTAGATTAGCTAATACCTGACTATTTAATGACTTAAGAGAAGCCATTGTTCGAGCCATCAGTTGAGACCGAAACATTTATGACGACCTTCTCGTTCCGATGGCACTAAGGTTGCGTTTGGTTAAATCTGAAATGGTTAATTAGTTTTTTTAGATATATGAATTTTAAAAACTTGGTATACCTTGCTTATGCGTTAATGCGCACATGTGTGTGTGTGTGTGTGTGTGTACGACATATGTCAGTTTAGTTTGCCAGTGAAGCCGAAAGTACAAAGAGAAACAAGTAGGTTGAAGTCGAGACAAAATTGCAAGTTGAAAGTACCAATTATGTTCATATGAGGAGTCGCTCGTTCCTACTGTATATGCTCATTTAACCGGAAATGGGAGTTGAATCCAGTCAAGTGGAATATATTTTATATATAATATATATATATATTTATATATATATAATATATATATATATAGAGAGAGAGAGAGAGAGAGAGAGAGAGAGAGAGAGAGAGAGAGAGAGAGAGAGAGAGAGAGATAAATCGTAAACTTGTAAGAATGTTCTGGTATTTTTATAATATACAACAACTGCGAGTCTTTTTATAAAAGGAATAATTATTCCTGTCTTCGTAAACAAATAAAATAACTTTTTAAAAATAATGAATAAAAAAGAAATTTAATTCTCCAATCTCTTAATTTGCATTAAAAAAATATTCATTTCCCCCCACCCCCAACCCCTCACCCTCTTCTTCCCAAACTTATGAAACCCAAAATAGAAGAAAATGATCATTATCTCATTAAAATTAAGTTTTTCGAGAAAAATCAGAAAACTCGTCAAAGGGTTTACGATCTCATTTTACCAGGATTGTATACAAAGTTTTGTCCGATAAATAAAATTTATTCAATAAAACCAAACATAATTAATCTTCAGTGGTAGAAAGATGTTCAAAGTAATCGCCTTTATTTGCAATACATTTTTGCCATCTTCCTGGCAATTTCCTGATGCCATGTGCAAAGAATGTCCGTGGTTTAGCGGTAATCCAGGCATCTAGAACAGCGTGAATTTCTTCCGCAGATGAGAACTTCCTACCACGAATTGAAGATTTAAGTGGGGAGAAAAGGTAAAAATCAGACGGTGCGAGGTCAGGTGAATATGGGGGATGTGGCAATACTGTAAAACCGAGATCGCGCAGTTTCTGAACAGTTTTAGCAGCTGTATGAGGCTTCGCGTTATCATAGAGGTAGTGAAGATGGTGGTATCCCCCATTAACTAGTCGCCGACGTTTTTGCTGAATTGCTACCTTCAAGCGATCTAAATGCTGACAGTAAATACAGCATTTATTGTTTGTCCACGTGGCAATACCTCCAAAAGGAGAACACCCTTGCAGTCCCAGTTTACGAGAGCAGATGTTTACGAAGGTCAACGTTCGTTGAACTTCACATTTGGGATATCACCATCTCCTCTCCAACTCATATGGTGATAGCTGCCATCATTGTCCCAATAGATCCAAACTTCGTCCATTGTAATTAATTGTCCCAAGAAATCATTTGCAGCATATTTCTCCAACAACTCTAAACATATTCGTTCACGGTTTGCCTTTTGTTCAACAGTTAAATAATGTGGAATCCATCGATTAGATAAATAACGTTTCCCCATCTGAATAAGATGCTGCTGAATTGTTCTGTGACAAACTCCCAGTTCTAATGCAATACTCCTAGTCGTAGCATACTTCTCTGTATCCAGAAAGTTTTGTATACCTGTGTTCAAATCCAGTGATGGTCGACCACAACGTGGTTTATCATCGACACTGAAATTGTTTCCTTGAATTGAGCCACCCACCGACGACATGTACGTTCATTTTTTTTCAGCACCAAGTGTCGAATTTATCTCTGCTGCTATGATTGCAGGTGACATTCCACGTTTCCAGAAGAAATAAATCAGCTTACGTACGTCTCTTCGTTCAAATTCCATGCTTAAAAATAAGCAAAAAATGATAAATGCAGCGAGAAATGAATGAAGAGTAAATGATGATGGCTGACGGTTACATAGCGCCTAGCCTACGCATAGCCTACACATAGTGTTCGAAGCACGAGAATTATATATTAAATAAATCAACCGAATTTCAGTAGCCATAGACCTCATAATTACAAGAATATCAGCGTTTATTCATCGGACAAAACTTTGTATACAATCCTTAATTTCATATTTGGACTAAAACAATTTAGAAAAAGAATTGAAATTTTGATTTATATTTTAAATATAAATGAAATTTGATCCCAAATTCGAAATGAACAGCTTTAGGTCATATATACACCCACTCGTCAGAAAAAAAAAATTATATATATACAGTATATAATATATATATATATAATATATATATATTCTTTTCTGATTTTATTTTTATTTAATCATTTATTGAACTCTTTATGGAATTTTATTTGCGTATAATATTAATAATGAATCGTAATTGGCTTTGGTGGTCCAGGTAATTTATCTCTTAGTCCGACTATTCGGGTATTCCGACAGAGTTCTGGTCCTTAACTGGTCGGATTACCGAATGCCTGCTATGTAAGATATACAGAGTGGTCAGAAAAAACCTTCGCAACTTTAAGAACATTTATTTCAGAAACGAACGAGTACTGAGGCGAAATAAAATAATAATTTTAAATTACGGACGTGTACCAATATAAACATTTCTATACAATCATAAAAATTTAGAAGTGCGTGATATGCTCAATTCAGCGCCCTCTCTGCCCTCACACCCTCTGCAATCTGGTGAGGAAGTTAGACGAATCCAGCAAGACACAATCATAGCTGTGGCGGACAACTTCTCGCCGAATGTTAGCTTTCAGAGTGTCTAGATTCCTGGGTTTGCGGTTTTTGTACACCTTATTCTTAAGATAACTCCAGAGGAAAAAGTCGCACGGGTTCAGGTCGGGACTGTGTGATGGCCATTCTCGTTCGGTGCGTCGCGATAGGATCCTGTCCTGCAGCTTCTCTCTCAGCCAGTCCAGCATCACATTGTCTGTGTGAGGAGGAGCACCATCATGCATGAACCAGAGAGCGGTTTGATTGATATCATTACGTCTCTGAATTGCTGGCCAGTATTTCATTCTGAGCATCTTCAGATAATGGGTAGCGACGACGGTCACCATTTTCATCTCAAGAAAGAATGGACCGATGATGTATCCATACCGTATAGCACACCACCGAGTTAACTTTTCCACGCTGAGAGGACGCTCCTCAGTTTCATGTGGCTGCTCAAAAACCCATATTTGGAGATTTTGCTTGTTTATGTGGCCAGAAAGATAAAAATGGGCATCATCCATGAACTGAATTCGCTGCATGATTCCTGGATTTTGCTCCACCAACTCTAACATTTCTTCTGCAAAGTGCAGTCGAGCTGCCTTTTTTTAATCAGTTTGTGATTGAAGAACCTGAATCTTATAGGGGTATAACTTAAGATCATTGCGTAACATTTGCAACACAGAACCTCCAGTGATGCCAAGTTCAGCAGACAGTCGGCGTGACGATTTTCGTGGACTTTGCTGAAGGGACCTCCTAATTCGTTTAACATTTTCGTTTGTTGTAGCAACTTCAGGGCGTCCACTTCTGCCTTTGTCCCTATTTTAGACGCTACTAGTTTCCTGAAAGTTACTATGGCTCACAGTATTGCGTGCCTTGCTGGAGCTGTCTCGCAATTGTGTGTACGTTTGTACGCACGTTGTACCCTTGTCAGAGACTTGCCACGCTCATAGTACAGCTTCACCAGTTCTGGTCTCTGCTGAGGATGACATCGTTATCTAACCCGAAAAGCAGAAATATTATATATCAACGAAAATTGAGTACTAATTCACTTCCAAAACTTACATATTGTCCAAGTAACAACATTTTAAACTGTGAAGGTTTTTCTGACCACTCCGTATTTCAAACTGGACTACAGATTTCTCTTCCTGACTATTATTATTATTATTAATATTACTATTATTATTAGTTTAAAAAACGAAAGAATATTAATAGAATTAATTACGTGTAACTGTCGAAAAGCATAAAATGAAATTACGTGGAATCATGTGTAAAAACAGTTTGATTTTGAAATGTAATTAGAAATCGTGGTGATAATTTAATTTTTTTTTTCATTTGCAACAAGACCAATAATCCAATAATCCGATAATCCATTAATTTCAACTGGAAGAAGACGCTTTTCTTCGCTGTAGGGATATTAAGATAATGATTCTCTTTCTTGTTTCGGCTCGAGGGAAGAATCTTCATACAATTCTACCTCAAATATTTACTTTCCGTTGAAACATTGAGCTCGAGGGAATTTTTATTTAAAGTTATATATTGTTTTCTCTCCTTTTTATAAGATTTTACCGTCGAACATTGAATGGTTCCTTGTTTTATTTTGAATAATATCTATCCATTTTTCATATCATTTTGGTGAAAACGGCGTTCTATTCCGTTGGATCAAATTTAGCTTCAGCAGTGTTATCCGATATTACAACATTTTCATTTGATCGCTATTAGGCTACAAGGTTTCGGATATTTCCCTTGCTGAAAAATATTATTATTTTACTAGGAATTTTTAAAATTTGGTAAAGGAAGAACGAGAAAGGGAAGTATAACGCGAGCTGTTTTGATCCTCACAGCGGAGTTAGTGAATGAAATTTGTATTGAACTGTTTTTTTTTAATATGTAAAACATTTAAAATCCATTAAGATCAATTTTATATCAAAGTACTCACGGGAACAAAAAATAACTAATTAAAACCTAAAATAGAAGCCATTTACGCGGTGCCTCCATTAGGCGCTTGCGGAGCCCGCGGCCGCTGGGGGGTCCCCCACAAACAAGGCCCTCTCTCCTACAATGACTGGCAAATTTCTTTTATATCACGGGAATTCCTAGCTCCCTCAAGTCATAGTGAAATCGTTGTGAATATTAATTTGAATGTTAATATTCGCGTTTTTCTTTGGTCTCTTTGTCTTAAGTTACTGTAACTTTCTTTGTTTTCAGCCTGTTTTGCTACAAAGTGACTTTTACTTCCTGCTGCTCAGTTGAACCGGACGTCAACTGCCATAGACATTCTCAAAACTGAAGCTTATAAAAAAATTATGTTATGCGGACATTATTGACGATTTTATGTCTAAAAAAAGTAAGAACAAAAATGTGGAAGAGCCGATGAAAAAATATAGAAGAATGTAGAAAAGAAAAAGGAGGAAAATGCAGAACTATTACTGGTTATTTTGCATCGGTACTAATTACAACATAAATTTTGTTAATCAAAACTGATGTCTGCTTTTGATAGGGGGCCCTCCTCACATGAGGTTCTCGCAGGGCTCCCTCCCCGACGTACAGAGCAGAGGCCATGGATTTACATATAGGTTTTAATGATTAGATAGATATCTATTTCTGGACATAAAAAAAAAATTACTCGCCTCGTTCATCGTTCATCCTCGTTCCCATCGTTCCTATGGGAAATGGGCCCATGATGTCTGAGTAAGGAAGAACGCATCCAGGTAATTCTGCTCGTAGGAAATCGGAGTCAGAGGGAGGTCACTGAGGAATTTAACAGATTGCATCCGAACCGCGCGCCGATAACACACAGCTGTGTCGACAAACTTGTAGCAAAGTTCAGGGAAACGGGATCCATACGAAATAAACCACGCAGTGGACCTCCGAGGACATCCACCGACGGTAACACAGCCGCTACCATCCTCGCTCATTTCACAAACAGTCCCCAAAAGTCTCTTCGGCGTTTTTATTGCCTTTTTATCATTTTGCCCTATGGTTCCAGACTTACGGGGCACCCTGTAGAACAAGATAACACGTGTGAGACTATTAAATTGTGTATAATTGACGTAGAATTGTGAGGTACAGCTAGCAGTAACTTCTAACTTCACTTATGTTAGTGACACGAATAATATCACTCACAGATACTCACAGAAGTCTTCTGGAATAAGCTATCAAGCCTGTGACTCCAGCTCCGAATTTTCACCTTCAGTTATGTGTTCTGTCTGGTGGTGGTGGCGGTCGAGATTAGTACAAAGAATGTTGGCTCTGTAATCAAATTTGCGTTCCTGGTGAGCCCACACACTATCCAACGTCTTCTCAAAGCTCAGAACCGAATCTGAGTCAACTAATGAGGCTGGTAGACTATTCCAAGTGTTTACGACCCTACTGCAGAATGTGTATTTCTTCAAATTTAACCTTGGTCTCTCCTTGTAGATCTTCTTGGCGTGCCCCCTTGTCATTGTGTTGTCTTGAATCGTAAATAGGTCTTCGCATACTTGTTTATCATAGATGTTACACGTAATCTTGAACACCTCCAACATATCCCCTCGAGATCTTCTATATGCCAACGTTGGTAAATCTAATTTCTTAAGTCTTTCTTGATATGGTAGGTCTCTCAATGATGGGATTAGCTTAGTGGCATGCCGTTGGACATTTTCTAAGGCCTCAATATCCTTTACCTTGCATGGGTACCATATTTGGTTGGCATATTCTAGATGAGGTCTTACAAGTGCAGTGTATAATGATTTAAACATTTCTTCGTCTAAGGTCACAAATGTTCTGCGTATTATTCCTACTAATCTATTTGCCTTATTTATTTTCTCTGCTAAATGTTCTTCGAATCTGAGGTTACTATCAATTATAACTCCAGGGTCCTTCTCTGAATTACTCTCACTCATTTCCTCATACATTTCATATTTCTTACTCTGGGCAACTGCTCTTCCTCTCCTCATATATTTACACTTACTAGGGTGAAACTTCAGCATCCACTTCTCTGACCACTGCTTCTTCATCTCCAAATCCTCTTGCAACTTGCTGCAGTCCTCGTCTTCACTTATCTTTCTGAATACCTTGGGGTCATCCGCATATAAGATGATCTCACTGTGTTTCACTATATCTGGCAGATCATTGATGAATATCACAAATAACAGGGGCCCAATAACTGATCCTTAAGGAACACCACTAGCCACCTCTTTCCAATCAGAGGCTTCACCATTAACCACTACCCGTTGCTTTCTATTACTGAGAAACAACTCGATCCATGTTATGAAACTACCAGTGATATTGTAACTTTTTAGTTTTTCCAGCAACCTTCTATGTGGTACCCTATCAACTGCTTTTATGAAGTCGCAATAAGCAATGTCGACTGCGGCTCCCTCATCCAAGAATTGGGTCCATTTGTCTAAGACTTTGATAAGCTGTAGAACTGTTGACCTTCCCGAAATAAATCCAAATTGCTTACTACTAAATAAATTATTCTCTTTCATGTGCTGCATGATCTTATAATTGATTCCATGATTTTGCATATTACACTTGTCATGCTAATAGGTCTTTAGTTACCCGGCTCACATCTGTCTCCTTTTTTGAAAATTGCTGTAATGTTTGCACTTCTCCAATCTGACGGAATTTGCTGACTGTTAACTGAGTATTCAAATATGATCAATCGAGGTTCTAGTAATTCTTCCATTACTTCTTTTATCACTCTTGGGTGGAAACCACCAGGTCCTGGTGATTTGGTCCTCTTTAGCTTTTTAATGACTCTCCTGATTTGTGACTTAGTTACTTTCATTGTAGATAGTTCTGGTACTGACTTGGTTTCTACTCTTGACATATCCCCCTCAGGCTCCTGTGTAAAGACGCTACTAAAATATTCAGCCAACACTTCTGCCTTTTGCCTATCATCCATAATTTTGCATTTCTTTTCTTCGGTGACATACGGGTCAGTAACAGATGTTGTTGATTTTGTCTTAGATTAGATAGGGTGTCAGGAAATGATTGCCCCCCCCCTGTACAGAAGAAACTGAAAGGAATAGAAAAAAACAGACAAAACCACGCGAAAGAGCGTTTAATTTTGAATAAAAAACACTTGTTTTAATATCGGGTGTTGCCCCCATTTGCAGCTCTGACGGCCATTAATCGACGGGGGTATGATCCCAGAAGTGTCTCAAAGAGATCGGTATCATGACTCATTTCTTCAAGGACTTCGTTGATCTTTGCAGTCATAATTTCTGTTGAATACCAATTCTGAATGGGTTGTTCCAGCATTAAGGACTACCAGATCCTTCATGATGGATCCGACATGTTCACAGACATTAAGATCGGGAGAATTGCCAGGCCATTCATTATTTCCGAAAAAATCAATGTTATTGTCCTTAAGCAGTTGTTGAGTCGCAAGTGCTTTCATACAGGGGGCTTTGTCGTGAAGAAAGGTTGCCTGTTCAACATCCAAAACACACTCGGGGTCTTTCAAAAACGGAATTACATGTTGGGCTAAAATTACATTTCGAAAATAAGGCCCATCCCAACTGGTTCCTCTTGGTTTGATAACCCAGATGAGCTTCCGAATAGAGAACATAATGAAAACACCCACACATGCTGGATTTTTTACTATTTCTCGATACTTCTGGTCGTCTGGGACTTCATCAGGAGTTGTTGCCCAAACCCGATCATTCTGAAAATTTGGTTTTCTGGAGACATAAACGAAGAATTCATCGCTGACAACCAAGTGAAGGAAATCGTCTTCCGTCCATTCCTCAAGATAATCACAAAACCATAGCCGATCTTCAATATTAAGATCACTCTTCCGTGGCTTAGCTATTTCATGCCAAGCACTCAAGCCTTGGCGAACTCGAAATTGATGCACAAGTTGCCGATTGACTATCTTACCACGACGGATAAGTATCTCTTTCGCTACCTCAGAGCAGCTCTTCTTTCGGCGCCGTGATGCAGCAAGCACAATGTCTTTCGATTCTTGAGATAATTTCTCCGGTCTTCCTCCTCGAAATTCTGTTTCACAATCTTCAGGATTCTTATTCCAATTCCTTTTGACAAAGTCTTCTGATCTTTTTAATCTCTCAGCCACCCAGTGTCGAGTTATGAATGTTGCACCAGCTTCCTTTGCTTCACGAAATGTGACAGCTCGAATGCGGTCAAGAACTCGCTTTTTCTCTGAATCGTTCAAAATAGATGATGCCATGGTTTCTGTGGGGGAAAAAATGGTAAGAATTAAAATCACAGGAATAGAATATAATGGTTTTTATTCAGATTTTAACGCTCTTGCAAGTGGTCTCGCCGGTTTTTATCTATCTCTTCTAGTTTTTGCTCTACAGGGGGGGGGCAATCATTTCCTGACACCCGTACTTCTAAAATAATTTCGGGTTAGTCTTTGCATTCTTAGCAATATTTCTTTCCTGGTTTTTTATTTCAGCTCCTTGTTTCTCTTCTTACCTGATTATTGGTTCTTTTATATTCCTCCTGCACTTCTTTAAGTTCTTTGTCACTGCTATATTTTGTATGGTTTCCTGGTCTTCGATCATAGACTTGTACAGTACAATTAATAATTAAGTTTATCAATTTGTATTATACACAAAGTAATATAATAAACAAGAATAAGTGTTTCTCGACTGGTGTAATGTTGATAGGCGAGAGAAAATAAGATATAAAGAAAGAACAGAATACCTATTTAATCTTTAAAAATATTACAACTTACCTGTAATAATTCCTATTCAAGTGATTCTCATTATAAACTATTATACATGTGTTATAATGGTATAACATTCATACTAAGAGAAGCAGGTATAAACAGGTTATAAGCTTTAATTAAATTTTATAACTAACATACTAAAATTACTCCTGGATAGTATGATTTCATTGCTCTCCTGGAAGCGGAATCTGTGCGTACGGTCCATATATTTACGAAAATACTACAGCCACCAAAATTCTGAGCTTCACACCCAAAGCCAGTGAATCCAGATTTGTGAATCTGCACTCAAATGTAAGTGGCTCGTGAGCTTAAAGCAAATGTTATGTTCTCACCGGCTTAAACATTTCTGTTCAAAATCGTTTGTATGTAATTATTTACGTTATAACGCGACCGTGGACTAAACTGTAGATATAGGTAATCTTTGGTATAATGGAAAATTGAGCCCTGAGGTACACAATGTTTTATAGTATATTTATTGGAGCGGAACAGGCATCATTTAATGCTATAAACTGGCATCCACTTAACAGAAAACGTTTATAGCACCTCTGAGGCCATAACAGTATAGTTTGTTGGGAAGAATATTATGGTCTACCGCATCAAAAATCCGACTAAAATTCATAAAAATTAAAATCATGGTTTCTTTATTTTTCTCAGTGGCATTAATACTTTCCTAAAGTTTAAGGTAGTCATTATAGTCGATATTTTTATTACCGGAGCCATACTGTTGAGATGATGATATTTTATGACTCTAAATAATGATTTACCTTAATTTTTTCCACAATTCAATATTTTATAATTAACTGCTAGTGCAGGAACACCCTCCTAGCTTAACAATGGGATACGGTAATGTAAAACCAATTTTTCTACCACTAATGGAAATTTATCCTTGGAAATATTTTAGTCGATAATTTTAACCAAAGTTATGGTTACTTTTTCTTCAACAGAAAAATAATGGATGTTTCATCAATGAGAAAGAAACTATATAAAAAAAAATTGCTAAAAAATAATAAAGTAAAACCAGTGAAATAGAATCAAATGAGCGACTTCTCGAACGCTAAAGTACGTTCATCTTCGGAATCATTTCTAACCTCATTGCTGTTATTGTTACTGTTTTCCAATTTACCAATAATATTTTAGATTTCTCCCGTGATGTAGAAGGGAACAAAAGAAAATAAATTTAGTCGGGTAAGTAATAATAATAATAATAATAATAATAATATAATATTGTTATTATGAGTCATGGACGTAAAGTTACGATTTATAACGATTTACGATTTATACTATAACAATATGGGGAATCTTCGTATCCTATTGCTTTTTCACAGGTACCCAAATTCACATTTATATTCCTATAGAGTCTATACCACATGCTTTGGCAAAATTAAATATGGGAACATTCTACCCAGCAATAATTAAAGACCCATTGCTGTTGCCTCCTGCTTCTCAGAATTACTTGAAAAGCTTTGGCTACGCCGATTAAATGATTATTTATGGACGTCTCCTAATCAGTTTGGTTTTAAAAGGATCTCAATCGCCTGAATTTGCGTATTGAAGGAAATTGTATTTAAATTAAATGCATTGATAATAATTCATCTGCTCACATTTTTCCCAATTTAAGCAAACCGTATGTTGGAATTAAATCACAATATTTTATTTAGGAAATCAGAAGAAAGGACTATTCCACTATATGTATTAAGTAAATTGAAATTTTGGTCCACTCGCCAAACTTCTACAGTTAGATGGGATACGTCATGCCAGTGTCGTAGCAACGATTCCCTTCGATCAGCAAATTTAAGCGACATTGGGTCTGGGCAGTAGTTGGATGGGTGACCCTTCTCTGCATCCATATTATGTAGCGACCCGTGGTTCGGATCCCCCGTAAAGCTGTTGATCCCCTCCGTCACATGATCGTTGCTGTTATGAAGATGATGATGGAGTTGTTTAACCTCCATCATCATCATCAATTAGATGGGATAATATTTTTCGGAGTATTTTGGATCGCATGCAGAGTTGGACAAGTCCCTTTACTCTCTCCCCACTGCTCTTTAAGAGTCAAAATTGATGGCTCATTTACTTAACCAGGTCAAAGTAGGATGTTGTATCGATAATATAATCAGAAATAACTTAGTCTATGCTGATGTTAGGGCATTAGTAAGCCCTCTATTTAAAGGGCTGAATTATCTTACATAAATTGGCGAATTATATTCACGGAATCGTGATAATGATTTTCAGGTTACTAAAACTAAGACTGTACATTTCCATTCCAAAAGCTCAAAACAGCCAACTAACATTATTTTCAAAATGAAAGGTTAAACAATAGAGTAAATACAAGAATTTAAATACTTGGGTCAAATTATCACCTGCTACTGAAGTGATGACAAAGACCTAAGTAAACAACTTCGAAATACACTCACGAAAGTTTCTGAATCTGCTAAAGCAAACGTGACTACAAGCAAAGCACTCCAAATTATGTAGGAGTGAGGCAACAAACACATTTCCTTACTTTTTGTACATTTCTCGCCAGCAGCTTTGGAATGATTATAACAGATCTTTTAGAATGCTGCATAAGTTACCTCCAAAATCCTCAACTTTGCAAATGTTCGCTAACTACTAGGGGCACTCAATATATTTTGCCCCACCCTTTTTTCTTAGCTAAATAATAGGCCATGGGGCTCAAATGTCTTTTGGGCCGTAAGTTTGAACTTTCTGCACTTCACATAACCGGATTTTTCCAGTTTGAACCTCCCCTCCTTGTATAAAACCGCTTTTAAACGCCGTTGTATAAAACCGATGGTTAACGCACTTTCGAAAATGGTGTCTGACAGTGATGTGCGTCATAAACAGAGAGCTGTTATCGAGTTCTTAACCGCAGAGAAGGAAACAGTTGGAAATATTCACAAACATCTACAAAACGTTTACTAAGATGCTGTTGTTGATCGAAGCACAGTTCGACGCTGGTCTAAACGTGCGAGATCATTGGAGAGAGGGAGAGCCAGCCTCGATGATGAGCCACGCAGCGGTCGCCCGGCATCGGTTGTCATATCTCACACTGTGCAACGTGCTAACAGTATCATTCGATCAAATCGACGCGTCACATACAAGGAGCTATCACTGGAGCTAGGAATTAGTGAATGAAGTGTGAATACGATAATTCAGCAACTGCGATACTAAAAAGTGTGTTCACGGTTTGTTCCTCGCCAAATTGACTGAAGATAACAAAGCCCAAAGAAAAGAAATTGCTTCCGAGTCGTTGGTTCAATACGAGACAGAAGGGGATAACTTCCTTTCACGAATTGTGACTGGGGATGAGACTTGGGTACACCACTTTGAACCTGAAACAAAACGCCAATCCATGAAGTGGCATCACGCAGACTCCCCACGCAAGAAAAAGTTCAAAATGTCTCCCTCTGCAGGAAAGGTTATGGCCACCATCTTCTGGGACGTGAAAGGGGTGATTTTGGTGGATATTATGAAGAAAGGACAAACAATCAAATCAGAGGCATATATTGCTACCCTACAGAGACTCCAGAGACGTATAAAGCGAGTTCGATCGGAGAGAAAACTGGAACACATTCTTTTGCGCCCGGATCTGGCACCTTCAGACTTCCATTTGTTTGGGCCAATGAAGGATGCTATTCGTAGAAGAAAGTTTGAGAGTGACGATGAGGTTGTTGAGGAGGTTAAGAGGTAGCTCGAGCGGAACCCAGAGGACTTTTACCAGCAAGGAATAAAGGCTCTTGTTTCGAGGTGGAGGAAAGCCTAGAAAATGATGGACATTATGTGGAAAAATAAAAACTTGTAAAAAAGGTATGTAATTACTTGTGTACAAAATTTCTGGAACTTGCGAAGAAACTTGGAAAGAAAAAAAAAGGTGGGGCAAAATATATTGAGTGGCCCTCGTACAATGTTTGAAGCTTCTCGAAGGTAACTAGACGTGCTCAATACAGTCTTAGGTAAAGAATTAAAAACTCGGTTAATCTAATTACCCAAGTCTTCGTCAGTCCTGCCATATGTCATCTAATCATCTAAACCAGGGGTGGGAAACTTTTATTGTGTGGCGAGCAAATTTCAACTAAAATACTCTCTACCGGGAAAATTGCAGTTTTAAAAATAGTTTGGGGCATAATTAATTAAGATGTAAGTACTGTATGACTTTGAATAATCAAACTGTCCACAAGCAATTAAAAACTCGGCTGAGGACAACATTATGCTCGCGGGCGGCAGGTTCCCCACCCCTGAACTAAATCATAGAGGCCAACTGGCGGCCCGCAAAGGTATTTTATCCGGCCCGGTAAGTCACCCTTTAAAGTTGCATTTCTGTTTACACGAGAATTTCCACATCAGTTATTACAATTTTTTACAATAAAATTACGAGAGAGGGTTTCTTACGTTCTTTAACTCTTTCAGGCACAGTGGTTTAAAAATAAAAACATTTTTAGTCCTAATTTCATCCTAAAACAACGACATATACTCCTTCTCCGTCCGTCAAATTGTAACAAGATGAACTCATGAAAGAAAACAAAAATTGAAAAAAATAAAAAAATAAAAATAAAATAAAAAATAAAAAAAAGTTTTACGTGTGCGCCGCAAAAAATTAATAATTGGTTTACTACTGGATAGCGATTTTAAAACGAGAAGAAAAGGCACCAGTAATAGAGCAAATATAAGTAGGATACACAGGAGCCTGATTTAGATGTACTTAAAAGTATTACAATAGTCTACAGGGTGATTCAAAAGTCAGGTTACATAGGGCTTTTCTGTTTCTTTGCACGTAAATGAGTTATGAGATGTTATCGAAGGAGGAGCCCATTGATGTGATATTCCTAGCTGGCTGCACAAGTGCATTGCCGTTAACGGTGGCCATATCGAACATGTGATGTGACTATTCCCCTGTATCATTACATAATACAGTATATCCCTATGTAACCTGACTTTTGAATCACCCTGTATTTATCACCAATAGGTCAACTGATTGTTATATTCTAAATGTAATTTACTCGGTCATATAGTTTCGGTCCCAAGACTACAGAAACTACACGCATATATACTGTGTGTGTGTGTGTGTGTGTGTGTGTGTGTGTGTGTGTGTGTGCGCGTGCTTATGCACGACTCCAGTAGGAAATGATCGACTTAGCGTGATTAATTTCACAAGCAGTGGGTTGTCAAAAAAGCTTGTAAACCATTTAACATTCCGCAAAAGATTACTCTGAAAAGCTCTCAAAAGACAAGCCCTTTTGGGAAATACGTTAAAACGTTTTCTCTACAGAGGAAACCATTAGCATGGATCATTGTATGAAACATTACTACACACTCTGGGTTCAGTTTAAAAATAACAAACTGCAGTGTGTGTATATATATATATATATATATATATATATATATATATATATATATATATATTATCTCCTTATGCTTCAACCAATCACCGACATCGTAAAGAACGAGTCCATAAAAATGCAAACGTTGTATTTTTTGGGTGGGCAAGAACAACTGCATTATACTGATAGTGATAACTAACAAAATTAAATAAAGGTTATGAGATTTAGACTTCTTAAGACAGTGGTCCCCAACCTTTTTACTAAGGTGGCCCATATATAAATATATATAATATATATATATATATATATATATATATATATATATATAATATATATATATAAAAGGATATAAGGATATTTTTGTAATATATCTAACTTATTTTGAAGCATTACAAACACTAGTTGTGGCCCACTAGAAAATCCACCATGGCCCACCGGTTGGGAACCTATGTCTTAAGAGTAAGTTTCTAATTTTAAAAATCCCATGTAAACGTATCAAAACGTAGGAAAACGAAACAAAGCTTCAACATTACAACGTAAATTTATCTTTACTGCAAAAGTTAGACAAAATCGAAAAATTGGATAAAAACAACACTATTAAATTGGATGACCCTTTTGTGCGCGTTTTCCTGAAGGCATTTATATATAGGCTTTCATTATTGAGGGGTATATTAGGGTTTAGTAAGGGAAAACTACTGGTGCTTTTATGTATTTTAAGGAGACTCTACAATAAATAAATAAATAAATAAATAAATAAATTAATAAATTAATTAAATCTCAGCTATACCCAAACGCGTTTCCAAAACGTTTTCCCATCAATTCATAACGTTTTCAAACTTAATTACCAATAACCACTTAATTCTTATAAAATCGTAAATACAAGAGGGTTGAGCATTTCCCGCTCTTTTCTTAATCCCAAGAAACGGGATTAAAAAACTTGTAATCCCGGGATTAAAAAAATTAAATAAGGTTGAAGTACTGGAATAAATTAAATAACTAAACAGAAAATTTCCTTTTATTGAACAAAAACATGTTTTGCTAAAAACTTTCTAGAGACTAATAAAACTGACATTATTGATTTATTGGATTATGACTTAAAATAATGCTTTAAAAATCACCAGATGATCAATATTATCATCACTTAAAGATTTTCAGAGTTTTGTGATGAATAATCCTATAGCAGAAAATGCTCTTTCCGACTCTATTGAAGTTGGAAGAATTGTCGCCAGAGCATTAAATAAGAGGTTTAAATTTTCTGTTCTATTACCAGTGGCTTCATAAACATTCATTTCTTTTATGATGTTCTTTACGTCGTATCTCAGGCGCAAATCTTGTTGCTCTGTGGTTCCCATTTCTTTCCGCGCAACTGCATCCAATTTTTCTTCCAAGAACCTTTGATTTGAAGGTGAGTTAGAGGAAAAGACTTCGAGTTCTAGCGATGTATCAAAAAACTGTTGGTGTTCATTTACATCAGTACCTTCTGCCACTACGTCCGTGTCACTTTTTCTGAAAAGCGTGGCAAACAACTCTTTGGCAGTTGTTTGCAATGTTGATTTAGAAGGCAGTGAAAAATCAGGATAAGTTGAATTAAATGCTATTATAGGAATGTTTAAATATTTATATAATCCTACGAGCTTCTTATTACGTCTTTCTTGAAGTCTTTTTTTTTCTACTGATTGTTTTAAGGTTGTAGAAAAACAAGTTTTCTCTTCTCTCAACTCATTTACAATAAAAGCAAACACACCTTCTGCAGTGAGCAATGTTGCATCTCTGCTACCAAGCTTCTCCAATCTAATTTTAACCAGTTCTAAAGATGAGATAATAACATTTATAGGCCTATATTCAAATTCTTCATCTAAAATATCCATGCCCTTTCCAATCCCAAGGTCAATCAATGCTTTCGAAATTGGTTTTCTTAGTTGTACAAATCTTTCCAACATTACTACTAAGGGCACTCAATATATTTTGCCCCACCATTTTTTCTCAGCTAAATAATAGGTCATGGGGCTGAAATGTCTTTTGGGCCGTAAGTTTGAACTTTCTGCGCTTCACATAACCGGATTTTTCCAGTTTGAACCTCCCCTCCTTGTATAAAACCGCTGTTAAACGCTCTTGTATAAAACCGATGGTTAACGCACTTTCGAAAATGGTGTCTGACAGTGATGTGCGTCGTAAACAGAGAGCTGTTATCGAGTTCTCAACCGCAGAGAAGGGAACAGTTAGAAACATTCACAAACGTCTACAAAACGTTTATGAAGATGCTGTTGTTGAACGCTGGTCTAAACGTGCGAGATCATCAGAGAAAGGGAGAGCCAGCCTCGATGATGAGCCACGCAGCGGTCGCCCGGCATCGGCTGTGACACCTCACACTTTGCAACGTGCTAACAGCATCATTCGATCAAATCGGCGCGTCACATACAAGGAGCTATCACTGGAGCTAGGAATTAGTGAAGGAAGTGTGAATACGATAATTCAGCAAATGGGATAGTCAAAAGTGTGTTCACCGTTTGTTCCTCGCCAACTGACTACTGAAGATCACAAAGCCCAAAGAAAATAAATTGCTTCCGAGTCGTTGGTTCAATACGAGACAGAAGGGGATGACTTCCTTTCACGAATTGTGACTGGGGATGAGACTTTGAACCCGAAACAAAACGCCAATCCATGGAGTGGCATCACGCAGACTCCCCACACAAGAAAAAGCTCAAAATATCTCCCCCTACACGAAAGGTTATGGCCACCATCTTCTGGGACATGGAAGGGGTGATTCTGGTGGACATTATGAAGAAAGGACAAACAATCAACTCAGAGCCATATATTGCTACCCTACAGAGACTCCAGAGACGTATAAAGCGAGTTTGATCGGAGAGAAAACTGGAACACGTCCTTCTTTTGCGTGATAACGCAACACCACACAACAGTTTGCAAACAAGAGAGGCCATCACAAAATGCGCTTGACTGTCTTACCCCACCCTCCATACAGCCCGGATCTGGCACCTTCAGACTTCCATTTGTTTGGGCCTGAAGGATGCTATTCGTAGAAGAAAGTTCCAGAATGACGATGAGGTTGTTGAGGAGGTTAAGAAGTGGCTCGAGCGGAACTCAGCGGACTTTTAGACTTTTACCAGCAAGGAATAAAGGCCCTTGTTTCGAGGTGGATGAAAGCCGTAGAAAAGGATGGAGACTATGTGAAAAAATAAAACCTTTTAAAAAGGTATGTAACTACTTGCGTCCAAAATTTCTGGAACTTGCAAGGAAACTTGGAAAAAAAAAAAAAAAAAAAAGGGGGGCAAAATATATCGAGTGGCCCTCGTATTAAACTTTGCACGAAATAAATATACCTCATAATACCGGGTGTCCCATTCAAAATGAAACAACTTTGAAACTGTAATTTTTAAAGTATTAATGTGAGAATGTTGAAACTTTGCCAGTTACTACACCATATGCATAAGTGTTTGTCATAATGTTTTTTGTTTGTTTCAGATTGAATTATGTTTACCCCACAAGAAAAAGCGAAAAGCGTGTTATGGATGGCTGAGTTGAAGTCCCCTACTCCGGTGCAACGGCGATTCCGTACAACCTTTCACAAGGAACCACCCACCAGAGGAGACAAAGAGAGAAGAAAAATTTGAGGAGACTGGCAGTGTTCTAAAGGAACACTCTGGAGGGCGAACAAGATCGGAAGAAGATGTTGAACGAATAAGCGGCGTCTTTGGTAGTAGCCCGAGAAAGTCCATTCGTCGTGCCAGTGTCGAACTGCAGACTCCTCGTTCAACTATGCATAGAGTCGTGCGCAAGCGGCTGCAGCTCTATCCATATAAGCTTCAAATTGTTCAGCATATAACATGTGAAGATCTTAACAAAAGGAAAGATTATGCTATGCACAATGTATCTAATGTATCTAAATGTTATAATTCACATATATCATATGAAACTTTATGACATTGACTATTTACTGTGTGAATATCACATTGTTTGCAATATTTAATAAAAAATTATAAGGTACCAAAGTTGTTTCATTTCGAATGGGACACCCGGTAAAACTGTTTAAAAGTCTCCCCTGAAAATAAAATACCGGGAAATCTCGGGATCGATGACAATTTCCCCGGGAAATGAGCTGTCTACTTTACTTCCGGGATCCCGGGTGTCTAGCCCTAAAATTCAGCCCACTGAGCAGCATGTTAATTGGATACGTTACGTGCGTTTAACCTTAGAAGGCCAGCGTGGCCTACTGAAAGGAAAGTATATTTGTTTTTCTGGAAATGATGTCTTTTATTGTACGCGAGTTAATTTTTATTATTATTTAGTAATAATAAATTCAACCTATAAATCCCACCTATAAATGTAAGTTTCATTATGGGGTTACGTAGACCGGACACTAGTCTCTGTGTGCAGTCCCACACTGGCTTTCTACGGTTAAAGTGGAAAGGTCCTTTCTAGTTCCATTTATATTTAGTAAAAGAGAACTTGCAACAATCAGATGTGACTTACAAGAGAATGTAAGACGGGCCATGTATCTTTTATCGCCCAACAAAATGACCAATACACTTCGGTAACCAGATTTTGGAGAGGCGCTGCTTTTCTTTGTAGAACTTATTTATTTAAATAAATACAACAAAATTCACAATACAGAATTAGGTTTTCTGGAAACATGTTTGTAGTTGGTTACAAAAATGTTTGGCAAAGCAAAAATATTAGGTTACAAAGTACATCGAGTCTGACGGGGATATATATCCTTCCACTCAGCTGTTCATCCTTCGACACAATAAAAATTTGGTGGTAGGTAAATGGGTACCTTGGATAGCCTAGTGGTTAAGACGATGTGCTGCTGATCGGAAGGTCGTGAGATCGAGTCCGGGCGAGGACTTCGTAATTTCTGACACCCGTGGTGGGGCGTGGTTCGGATCCCATGTTAAACTGTTGATCTAAGGTGGAATGACATGCTTGACCTTCGTCAGAATGAAAAAATTCAGGCTGAAGCAAAACAAAGGTTAACCAACCAAGGTTTTATACATATATATATATAAAACTCATTTCATCTTGTATATTTAGTTTAAAATAAACAAATTCTTAAAAAAATGTCATACCTTAAAGCTTTAGAGCCTCTCGGCACTTTACCGACTTCTTTCTAGTTCATGCCAGACGATTTAATTCATTCTCATAAAAGGCCCCTGAGCATGGAAGGGTTTAATGTATATCCCTTTAAATACGCTTTCTTTTATTCGGTTGATGTGATACATGTGTGCACGAGTTAAGTAATGTGTGTGTGTGTGTGTGTGTGTGTGTGCGCGCGTAAACAACTGGGTATAAGGGTGGTCGAGTGTGTGATAATTCATCGATAAAGTGGGTAATTTTGTTTTGTGAGGTAACATTTTTGCTACCTCGGAAAGTTAAGAAATTTATATGAAAAAATCCACAAACATTTTTATTGTCGGAAAGCGGATACATTGGTCCTAATTAGGTTAGGTTATGTTAAGTTAGGTTAGGTTAGTTAGGGTTTGGTTAGGTTTGGTCAGGCAAGATTAACGAGCACCTCAATATTTAATAACTGGGTTCCAAACACTTATCATACCCTTCTCGGTTCGATAGCACTTATATGAAGTTAAATTACGTTTAGTTAATTAGCTTTTTGAATATATAAATTTAAAAAGTCGATACCTCGCTTTTACGTAGATACGCAAAAGTGTGTGTGTGTGTGTGTGTGTGTGTACTGCCTCAATGGTCAATTATATTTAATTTTTTCTTCAGATATACATTTTTAATATATTTACCTAACTTTATTTGTAGATAATTTTAAAAATAAATAAAATAATTTGAATAAAATACGATCGATTCGAAAAGTACTGTCGCCCAATCAGCCACAAGACTCTAATTAACACCGAGTCCTTTGGACTTGTTAACACCGAGTATATTGGATTCCTTTTGTAGATTAAATCCTTTGAAGTAAACGTGGGAATTCGAACATATGATAACGCGGGAAATGGCAAATAGTTAATACCAAACTGGCTGAAATCTTGTATAACGGAAAATGAACATTCTTTTTTAACTAAAATTTAACGAAGTCCCTCCAAAGTATTTGTTTAATTTAAAATACTGAATTTAATTATGTAATTTAATAATTTCATTATAATACAAAATTTGTATTTGCAGCGCCTTTGTGACTGAAAATTTGGGATTAAAAATGAATTTTCTTTGTAATCATTGTACCTCCTTCCCCACTACCCGTTTACCAAAAGGAAATTACAAATGAATCGTAAAATAATATTAAATGATTAAATTTAACGTCTATATAATTTACATTTTAATTTGCTTCCTTCACACAAACGCGTTTCTGCATGCAGAGCGCCAAAGACCAAGTTAATAACTCAAATGATACCTTCCTTTCTCTTCCCAGTTTTATCTTTTATGTATATAACCGAAGGAACTCGCTTATACTCGTGTGTGTATATATATATATATATACAGGGTGGGCCGAAAGTCTGGATCCATAGGAAAATATTTATTTTAATACATAAATTACCACAAATGGTAAATACTTAAAATGAATATCAACTTTAACTCGTAAATGCGTATCCGTGATACTGTACAGTAGTTTGTACTCCAGTATAAATACTCAAATACTTTTTTTATTTCAGCCCAGAAATGGCTTCGAATCTAACAACAGAAGACCGGGTAGAACTTGTGCTCATGTACGCAAGACAGGGCGCTACACACAGAGAAGTTGCTACCGAATTCAATAGAAATCATCCTGATAAGCATCCAGTAACACATGCGACTGTTGGCAAGTTGTTTAAACGTTTCAAAGAAACAGGAAGTGTACATGATCGACGGCGTTCTGGTCGTCCAAAAACTGCAACTGATGAAAATACCCCTGCAATGGTATGTGAAACTTTAACGAATAGTCCAGTAAAGTCAACAAGAAGATTATCAAATGAAACACGCATCTCGAGAACGTCAATTCGAAGAATTATTAAAAATCATAAATTCCATCCCTAAGTGTCTCGACGTCAGAGGCCGCCAATTTGAGCATTTGTTATAATTTGTTGTTTATACTGGAGTACGAACCACTGTATAGTATCACGGATACGCATTTACGAGTTAAAGTTGATATTCATTTTAAGTATTTACCATTTGTTGTAATTTACATATTAAAATAAATATTTTCCTATGGATCCAGACTTTCGGCCGACCCTGTATATATATATATATATATATATATAATATATATATTATATATATATATATATATATATATATTTTTTTTTTTTTTAATTCATTGAAATTCATTTGAAATGAAATGAATTTATAAAGATAATCTACGGACACCCTGTATAATTTTTAAAGTACGATCGTTGCTCATGAACTACCCTGTACAGTGTACAGTTGGAAAAACACGTTCGGAACATAATTTCTGGAAAATATATTGAAAGCTAAAAAAATTATAATTGGGGATGACAACAGCCTTATGCCGAATCCTTTACAGCAAGTCATCAACTATAAAATTGATGTTACAGAATTTAAAAAAAAAATTATAAATATTTTAAATTATTATTTATTTTTTTTATCATTCGCTGCACATTTGAAAAAAATTGAAGCCCGTGCCCGCCGAGGCCCGTATCCTAAAACTATATTTTCATCCCGTACCGGGCACGGCCTTACGGGCTCACCCGTGCCCGTTCAGATCTCTATTCCTTTTTCTTTTCCTTTGTGGGTTTGCACCCTCCAGAGTGGTCAAACGCAGGTCAATCCTGAACCGTCGTTCAAACCCTCATAAAGTAAACATAAAGTACAGTATATATACGAGTATATATGCTTATTCGTGCAATTGAAATTTGGGAACTAAATTACTGACTTTTATAAACTTAATTTGTTCACATTTCTATTTGCAATTTCTAAAAGTTAGAGATTAAGTCTCACACTTTAGAATGTGGGAATTATCCTTAATTTTCTTTAGGTTAAATAGTTGAAGCATGATACAGTAATTATTTTTAATAATAATTTCTTAATTATACAAGCCGCGCCTTCGGCTCCCCTACTTTACGGGTAGGGCTTGTGATCATTTCGTGACCTTTAACGCCGCTCATCTTGATAGATCCGACCCTAACGGGCGACTGAGCAAAAGAGATATTTGTTACTCCGCTCAAAACCGCTCAAAGCTTTTTTATTTTTTGATAGAAATCAGCTTAAACTGAACAACCATTTCGGGTCTTTTCCATTTTATGGGAACCACCATTTTTTTAAATAAATATATTGGTCTGAAGCATTTTTTTATGCTGATTCCAAATATATTATTCTTTTGCAGGAGAAATACAAAATAAGAAAGTTATAGTAATTAATATTTTATTATTTATACGATATTTCTTTATTTTCTCATATTGCATAGTTTAAGTTAGGTTAGGTTAGGTTAGTTAGGTTAGTTTAGTTAGGTTAGGTTAGTTAGGTTAGTTAGGTTAGGTTAGGTTAATTGTTTAAAACTTATTACCTCTCTAAAGTAATTGTTATAATCCACGATTGTTCCACGATTGTTGCTAGCCAAATTAAGTTATAATTTTCCATATTTGTCAAGTCGAAGCAAATATTTTCATTAAAGGTAAATTAACAACTGATTTGAACTATTAGAAATAGGCTATTAGGCCCTAACTGAGCTTACGATGACGTTATCGTACAAATGACGTCATCGTGGCATATCATATAAATAATAAAAATTTATTGACTATAACTTTCTTATTTTTTATTTCTCCTGAAAAATAATAATATATTTGGAATCAGCATAAAAAATGCTGTAAAACCATGTATTTATTTTAAAAAAATGGTGGTTCCCATAAAATGGAAAAGATCCACGATTTCTTTATCTGGATAATCATGGCCTTCCTCTCTTAAATTAGACCGAATCAGACAATAATTTGAACATTTAATATATATATATATTAGGTCATCCCATAAGTAATGCGGCATTTTTTAATTTTTTTTTTTTCATTTTTATCATTATTTTACGGATAGAAATCAAACAACTCTTTGAAGTTATTTATATTTAAATAAATATTTATTTAAATATAAATAACTTCAAAGAGTTGTTTCATTTCTACCCGTAAAATAATGATAAAAATGGAAAAAAAAAAATTTAAAAATGCCGCATTACTTATGGGATGACCTAATATATATATATTATATATATATAATATATATATATATATATATATATATATATATATATATATATATATATATATATATATATATGAAAAATTATTTCACGAAAGTGACCGTGAAAAATATTTATGATGAATAAACCACGAAGGAAAAAGAAACACAAAGGGGTGCTCAAGCGCTTTCGTCTAATGACGAATATAGGGTGTTTCATAACATGTGGGACGCACTTTCAGGATGGATTCAAGACCTGAAAACAATGAAAAAAGTTTATATAAACATATGCCCGAAATCGCTTTGTTTCCGAGTTACAGCCCATTATGTGTTCCAGCAAGTATCCGCCTTACCTTCAAAGGAAGTGCTCAAAATTACCGCCTTGCGCTTGAATACACGCCTGAACACGCCTCGTCATAGACTGCCTGACGCGTTCAAACATTCCAGGTACTGCTCGGATTTTCTGGCATCCTTGTTGTACACGTTGGCGAAGCATTTCAACGTTGTCAATGGGTGTCACGTAAACGATGGATTTCAGATGACCCCACAGGTAAAAATCGAGTGGATTCAGGTCCGGGAGTGAGCAGGTCCTGCAATGAGTCCTCGACGGCCTATCCATTTATCAGGGAAATGGTCATCCAAATAGTCTCTGGCTACTCGACTAAAATGAGGCAGAGCGCCGTCATGCATAAACCACATACGACGTCGAACACCAAGAGGAACTTCATCTAATAAATCGCTTAAATCATACCTTAAAAAATTGGAATAGGATTCTCCTGTTAATCTTCCAGGCAAAACAAAAGGACTGATTAAGTTGTCGGCAATAAGTCCTGCCCATACAGTGATACTAAATTGTTGTTGGAGCCTTGACTGGATGATGGCATGCAGATTCTCTTCGGCCCAGTGATGAGTGTTGTGAAAATTGATCACGCCATTTCTTTTGAAGACAACCTCATCAGAAAACAACACGGAGGATAGAAAAAGAGGATCGCGAGCACACTGTTGAAGACATGGGCGTCGATTGCGGGGGGGGGGCGCATTATTGTCATGAACACCAGTGTATATTTATCATGGAATTTAGCAGTCAATTTACATTTTAATAATTACACGTAACATTTGTAGCAACAGCTACTCAGAGTATTGTTTGATTCGCTGTTTGAAGGCGAAATGTCCCCCCACTATTTTAGAGCAATCGACGCCCCTGGTTGAAGGAACCAAGTACAAAAAGCCTCTCGTGGTGGGAAATCAGCTTCAGTAAGGCCTTGTACTCTCTGAATGTGATATGGGTAAAGTTGTTGTTCCCGTAAAATTCTCCACACAGTTGTGTCTCTTACACCCTCTGCTGCTGCTTTCCTTCGGGTGCTGACAGCAGGATGTTCCTCCACGTGATTCAGGACCCGCTCCTCCAACTGAACAGTTCTGGCGCTGATTGGTCTACCACCATCTGAAACTCGCTTGTTGAATGATCCTGTAACATCAAGACGCTCGTCTATTCTCTGAAAGGTCTTCTTATCTGGCAGACGGCGATTCGGAAACCTTTCCGCATACAGACGTCTTGCTGCGGCCGCATTGCATTCGGCAAGTCCATACATGAGAGTCATGTCTGCCATTTGTCTGTTTGAATAAGCCTCCATTCTTATTTCAAATGCACACTATCACTGAATAGCACAAAAACGTTTAAGGTTTTTTTCACTGGACTGCACTTATTCACGGTAAGAAGTTACGAATACGAACAGTGAAACACCGCGATGCACCTCTGACTGACTGATGGCTCTACACTCAACGATATTGAAACATGTCATAGAGTGTACGAAACATTACACACTCACAAACATTGTCGGCAAGCAGTGTTTGTAAACAGTTTGCGGAAAGAATTGCTGGAACACAAAACGGGTTGTAACTCGGAAACAAAGCGATTTCGGGCATATGTTTATATAAACTTTTTTCATTGTTTTCAGGTCCTGAATCCATCCTGAAAGTGCGTCTCACATGTTATGAAACACCCTGTATATATACACAGAGGCGTACTTAGCATTTTGCCGCTCCTAGGCAGGGAAATTGTTACCCCATTGGCTTATAGTTGTGCCATTTCATATCGCTAGTTTGGTATTAGAGGCTTCTGTTCTTTTTTATTTTAAAACTTATTTGTGAATTTATTTAATTTGTTAGTGCTTATAACTTATTTATTTTCTATTTTTGTTTTCTTTGTCTATTTTAGGTTGAAATTCGACAAAGTTTGTCTCCATTCAAAATTTGCCGCCTTTGGCAGGTGCCTACTCTGCCTATACATAAATCCACCTACAGTGTATATTTTTACAGGGCTTTATTTGTAGAAAAAAGGTACGGAACGCATATACAGGGTGTACATAAAGTCAGGATCTATTTTTGTGAAGCACTTGGAAATTATATGGAATTCAATCATAAAATGATAAAGTGGTAACATTTATTAAATAATTAAGAGTAGGATTCGACGTGACGCCCATCAGTATCCCTGCACAGCTCAAATCGTTCCGCAGCATTTCTAAACACATTCTGGAGCATTTGCGGGGTTATGTTATCTGCAGCAGTTCGTATACGTGTACATAAGTTTTCAAGACTCGTAATCTTCGTCTGATAGACGTGCGACTCGATAAAGCCCCATGAAAAGAAATCTAAAGGGGTTAAATCTGGTCATCTCGCAACACAAGGTCTGTTGCTTCGCGTCCGATCCAGCGATTTGGAAAACGTCCATTTAGATAATCCTGAACAATTTTGGCATAGTGACAAGGAGCACCATCATGTTGATAGACGACGGGGATAGGATTGTTAGTACCGTCGTCTATCAACATGATGGTGCTCCTTGTCACTATGCCAAAATTGTTCAGGATTATCTAAATGGACGTTTTCCAAATCGCTGGATCGGACGCGGAAGCAACAAAAGACCTTGGCCAGCGAGATCACCAGATTTAACCCCTTTAGATTTCTTGCATGGGGCTTTATCAAATCGCACGTCTATCAGACGAAGATTACGAGTCTTGAAAACTTACGTACACGTATACGAACTGCTGCAGATAACATAACCCCGCAAATGCTCCAGAATGTGTTTAGAAATGCTGCGGAACGATTTGAGCTGTGCAGGGATACTGATGGGCGTCACGTCGATCCTACTCTTAATTAATTTAATAAATGTTACCACTTTATCATTTTATGATTGAATTCCATATAATTTCCAGTGCTTCACAAAAATAGATCCTGACTTTATGTACACCCTGTATTATAAAATGGCGAAATTAATAAAAATAGTACTATTTTTATTAATAAATTGAACACATCTCAGAAAAAGGTTCCGGAACGCCGTTCCGGCACAAAAAGCCCTGAATATATATATATATATATATATATTATATATATATATATATATATATGGGAATGAACTCAGAATGGTCCCCTGAGGTTTTTTATGATACACACAGACGGTGCATGGAACAGGGAACTCTTCTGGGATAATTAAATCCACTATAGTCCGAATAAGTAATGGTCAATGACAAATACCATAGTTTTTCTTTTTCATGATGCTAGCCCGATGCTAGCCCGACGGGCTAGCATCATGAAAAAGAAAAACTATGGTATTTGTCATTTACCATTACTTATTCGGACTATAGTGGATTTAATTATCCCAGAAGAGTTCCTTGTTGCATGCACCGTCTGTGTGTATCATTATATAGTATATATATGAAAATGATTTCACGAAAGTAACACGTGACTAATATTTATGATGAAAATAACCACGAAGGAAAAAGGACACACAGAATGGTGTTCAAGCGCTTTCGTCTAATAACATCCTCAGGAACACTGACGAAAGCGCTCGAGCACCATTCTGTGTTTCCTTTTTCCTTCGTGGTTATTTTCATCATATATATATATATATATATATATATATATATATATATATATATATATATATATATATATAAAATCTTTTAATGTATATATTTTATCATTGAAAGATGTTCAGAAATTGAGTAATGCATCGGACTGTAAACAAGAACCACTCGATAGGATTTTCCTTTTCAATTGAATATAAATTTTTTTTTTTTTTAAATCGTAATAATGAAATCCTGTGTTAAATTCATGTGAAGCATAACCTAACGTTAAAAAAAAGAAACCTCTCTTTAAATAAATTTACATTCTCAGACTTTTAATTTTACAAATTTAAATCACTTTCATTAAATATAATTAATATGCAACGTAAAATATTGACGCATTTCGATAAATAAAAGTTTTGAATAGTTTAATAAATTAAATACTTATTCACATAAATTGAAGGTCACCTCAAATTCATTGGGAATTGCAGTCACCATTAATATATCTTAGTCAGCAATGAAGTATGAAGCAAAACTTTTCGATAACGTATCTTGATATTTACAAATGGAAGTATGCAAATACTATATATATATATATATATATATATATATATATATATATATATATATTATTTGTGAAGTAAAATTGAACTGATTAAATAGAAAATAAAAAATATACCAAAATGTAAATTTTATTTTTAAAAGTCGCAAATTGAGTAGGCGTATTATAAAATACTGTGATTAAAAGTGTGTGGTTGGACAGTCAATGCATGTTGATAACCATGGTTAACGTATCCATGCATATATATATATTGTAGCGATGTGGAAGAAAACTCATTTTTAAGCAAATACTGTTTAATGGGAAGCATTTTAGTAGTGGGAATTTTGTTTACATGATTGACCAATTATAATTGCGAAATATTTCTATTCATATTTTTTAACTCGGTTTTAAAGTTATTTTTCCTACCTACCTGAATGTCTGTCTATTGTCTATCTAACCTTTACAATTATCTATCTATCGTCTGTCTCTGTCTTCTGTCTATTCTTCTGTTCTATGGCATATGGAACATCTTCGGAAAACACGCCAAATTAATTTTTGAAGCCATTTAATGTTCTTCTTTCATCCATATTCCTGGAATAGATTCACACTTTTCACATTATAATCTCTTCCTTTTCACGCATTTTACAAATTTCACATTTACCCCTTTTTTTCAATCGAGGGAATTCTGGTCAAAATAAATTGGCCTTGTATTAGTTTCTTTGAAGCTGTAATATCTGAAGCCTCAAAAGTCGGTTTGGGAAAAGGCATTCTAAGACGGAAATTAATTTCTTCTCTCTCAAAACAGGTTAGATAATTTTTTATATGTTAATTTGAATGCGAAATGTAACGTGGCACGTAGTAATTGAGTCCTTTCCCGTTACATGAAAGAGACTTTTAATAAGAGGGTTAATAGTGATATTTTGAAAGATGTCTTTTTTATACTTTTAATTTTTTTAAAAGATTTTATTATAACCATAATCCTTTCTGCATTTCAGAGAATTGTATTTTTACTTCGTTTTAAGGAAATAAAAGTAGATTTCAAAAATAATTATGCAAAAATTGTGTGTGGTTTTTCATTTAAAAATATTATGTTACCGCTTCTTTTGGCGAGAAAAAACAGTGGACCCAAGACTGAACCTTGAGGTACACCATGTTTAAAAATCAATTTAGGGTGAAAAGACATTACTCAATACGATGAATTTATATCTTTCGCATAGCCAATGCACTCGATTCTATTCTTACAGAGGCTGTACTCATAAAGAAAGAATAAATTATATGATTCTAAACTATGTTTTACAATTTTCTTAAAATATTTTCCCGAATGCAAGTAATGAGCATCCTATACACTCTATAGTCATTTCTCTACACTGTTCACAAAAAAGTTCGTAAAATACTCGAGTATAAGTATCTAAATGGACTTTTCTATAACTTTACAGTTCCTTGTTAGCATCTATGTGGTTCCCAATCTGTAACCTAATTCTGAGAGCAATATTTCGTCATTTCCTTAATCTATTTTGACAAGTAATACGGAACCAAACGGTTTAAAATTTTTACTCCATGTGCAACTTTGCTGCTCATAATATATATATATATATATATATATATATATATACACAATGAAAAGTTGTAATTCTGGTTTTAAGAACGTAAAAATAACTGCAAATAATTATTGAAAATTCTTTTGAGTGTTATAAACTTATAACGCATTCGTTCGTTATCTGTATTCACAATTTTTTTTTTTAGGAAATTGTAAAAAAAAGGCTACATCATTATTTAAAATCACACTTCATTATCCCCACATCAGTATGGCTTCTGTCAGAAAGTATCTAAAGCACAAATGTCGATAAAGAATAAAAAGAAAATCATGATTTCCATTTTTATGGATTTAAGAACAGCTTTTGATATGATATCAATAATATTCTTTTTAAAGAAATATATTTGTTATGGCTTCAGGTGCGCTATAAATGATTGGTTTAAGTGATTTGTTCGGTGGATATCAATTTATAGCACGAAATAATTTCTGCAATGAGCAGAAACAGTGTCTAATTTCAATCACAGCTCGAAAAATAAGAAGAATGTATCTGTGGCCGCTAGAGTTACAGTAAGAGTTCAGAAAATTCTATTTTTTTATATGCAGGAAGTAAGGGCCAAGTAGTTAAGATTTAGAAATTTAGAATTGTCTATCATTTTAAAATTTTTAAATCTTATTAAACAAGAATTTTCGAAACTCTTAACTCTAACGGACACTACGTTCTTTTTATTCAACGGACAACTTTACAAACAAACTGATTCTTTGGGAATGGGATCGCCCTTCAATGCCATCCTTGCAAGTATTTTCTTATGTCATCATGAACATCTGTGGCTACAACAATGCCCTACCTCCTTCAAGTCTCATCTATGGTAGAAGATACATGGGCAGTACTTTCACTCTTTTTAAAAGCAAATCTCATGTAGAATATTTTCTTCATTATCTCAATAGTCAACAGAGAACTATTAAATTAAAGGAGGATAAATATTTCGATTTTCCTGTTCATCCTTAAGCTGCGCTTCCCAAGGAACAAACCTTTAAATTAAGTTTATTTACATATATATATATATATATAAGCACACCGGACAAAAAATTAGTCACCCCTAATAGCACCGATAGTAGGAAGTTCAAGGTCACACAGAGGGCGCTGATGTAGCATTGGTAAGTGACAAGTAGCGGTGACGTAGCACACAGGATCAGATCTGTTTCGTGAGGTGGTGAAGAACAAAGTGTGTGTTGGATATAGTCTGCAAAATGGGTCGTGAGGCAGACGTTACTCAGTGGCAAAAAGGAGCCATCGTGTTTGGCAGAGCCCACGGACACAAAATGTCTGAAGTAGCCCAATTTGTTGGTGTGTCAACGCGTACTGTCCAGCGAGTTTACAAAGAGTGGTGTAGTTCGCAATCAACTGACAATCGACGGCGTAACTGTGGCCGGAAAACAATTCTCGACAATAGGGGCCGCCGCCATGTTTCTCGTCTAGTAACTGCAAATCGTTTTCAAACCAGAGAACAATTGCTCCAAGAAACCAATGAGGTTCTCCAGCGACCAATATCCGAACGGACATTGCGACGAGAACTGCATGCGATGGACATCTGGAGCAGGGTACCACGGAAGAGGCCGCTGTTAACAGCAAGTCACAAATTGGCACGTTATAAATGGGCTCAGAGGCACAAAAACTGGACTGCGGCAGATTGGAAACGTGTAATTTGGTCCGATGAGTCCCGTTTTTGTTTGTTCTCCAATGATGGGAGGGGACGAGTACATCGCAGGTCCAATGAAGCCTTTAATCCTGAATGCGTCGAAGGTGTTGTTCAGGCTGGAAACAGAAAGTGAAGCGCAGGAATAGACACCCACGGACTCTGGCGGAACTTCGGGACCGGCTGATAAACGAGTGGCAGCAAATCGATGTTCAGTACATGCACAACCTCCTAGAGTCTCTGCCTCGCCGGATTCGTGCGGTTATCAAGGCCAGAGGCGCCGTCACACGTTATTAGGTACATTCTGAGAGGGGTGACTAATTTTTTGTCCGGTGTGCTTATATATATATTAGTGATGTAGGTCACATCCGCATCCGCATCCGCGGAACATCCGCACATTTTCTCGCATCCGCATCCACGTCCGCATCCGCACTTTGGACTGCGGATGTCGTGCGGATGTGGACCGTTGAGATAAAATGTCATTAATAAGCGGAAATTATCAAATTCTACTATATTAATAGAACTAGTTCATTGTGCGCAAAAGTGATGCAAGCGACAACACGAGAGGCTGTTCTTGTATGAAGTTACTCTCTTGCAACCTACTTAGATCCACGTTACAAAGCTAAGTTATTTTCACCTAGTACATTAGAACGAGTTAAATCATCACTTGGCAAAGCAGTTGAAGCTTCAATCTCTTGAATCTGTCGCTTCGCCACCCACCAAAAGAATAAAAGTTTCAGTGACAGAACCAACACCTTCAACAAGCAAATCTATCACAGAATCTGTCTCTCAGTTTCTTGAGTCAAGCAGCAATGACGAGACCTACGCGATGTCAAAAGATGTACTGAAAATGATCGAGAGCTATCACCAAGAAAAACGCCTGGCTGCATGTGACAATCCTATTAGTTGGTGGAAAAAATACGCAGAATATCTATCCATACTTGAGTAAACTTGCAAGGAAACATTTAGCCTGTCCTCCAACAAACGTACCAAGCGAGAGATTATTTAGCAGTGCTGGATTAATATATGATGAAAGAGAAACAGACTGGCAGCAGAAAAGGCAGAATAATTAATGTTCCTTAAGCATAACCTTCCTATAATTAAGTTTGAACATTAAACGATGAACATCTTAGTTTACTTTATTTTAATTACTCATTTATAAATATGCCTAATAAAACTTTAAACTTAATATAAATAGTTATCAAGCTAATTAAAGATCTCTTTCTATAAGGGTGGAGGTTGGGGAAAGAGGTCGGTGGGGTGCATTTGAGTTGGGTTCACGTCCCGCATCCTGGTAACACAATTATGGTTTCTAATTGTGGCTGAAACTCAACAAAATATAACGAATTTATTTGCAGACGAATTCACTAATTGATTTCTATATTAGTTAGATGCTTGATATTATTTTATATGTTCAGAGAAAAGTACAGCAATTATTGTACAATTAATCAATTATACTACATTATAGCTACAGCTCTCTCTATATAATAACTTATTATATACATTAAACACAACAAATTTCGAATATATCCTAAAAAATAACGAAAATGTAGACATCCGCATCCGCATCCGCGGATGTTGAAATCAAACATCCTCATCCGCATCCGCAGACGTGAAAAAAATGACATCCGCTACATCACTAATATATACTGTATATATATATATATATATATATATATATATATATATATACAGGGGTTAGACAAAATAATATGAACACCTTGATAAATGGCGGTTTTTACTCTTAATATGGAGTTGGTCCTCCTTTAGCGGCAATAACAGCTGCAACGCGTCCGGGAATTGATTCATACAGCTTTTGGACAGTGGCTAGAGGAATCCTGAGCCATTCTTCGAGCAAACCCTGCTCCAGTTCCTCCAAAGACGCCGGCGGTGGGAATCGGCTTCTGACCTGCTGCTCCAACTGACACCACAGATGCTCGATAATGTTAAGATCCGGGGATTCTGGAGGCCAATCCAAGCGTTTTACTTCACTAACATGCTCTTCAAACCAGTTTTTAACGACCCCAGCGGTGTGGATTGGTGCATTATCATCCTGGATGACGGCGCCGCCTTTGGGAAACAGCGTTTGGACCATGGGATGGACCTGGTCAGCCAATATTGACAGATAGACCTGGGCGTTAACCCTACCATGCAGTACTACAGCTGGGCCAAGAGTATTCCACGATATTGCTGCCCAAACCATCACAGATCCGCCTCCATGCTTAACGGTTGGAGTCAGGCAGTCGGGGTCATAAGCATCTTTAGGCTGTCTCCAGACGTAAACTCGACCGGAACATGGAAATAGCGTAAAGGAGGATTCGTCAGAGTAGACTACATTCTTCCACCGGTCCATTGACCAATTCTTATGGTCATTACACCATTTTCTGCGCCGCTCAATGTTGATGTGCGAAAGGAAGGGTTTGGCAATTGCAGCCCTCTCATGGCATCCAGCTCCATGGAGCTCGCGACGTACAGTTCTGGTCGATACCGGGCTTGCAAGATGCTGGTTAAGCTCTGCAGTCACTTTTGGAGCTGTGGTCTTATGGTTCTTTGTCACAATGCGCTTTAGCACCCGGCGGTCTCGATCACACAGCTTCTTCTCGCGTCCACTATTGCATTTGTCGGTGCTTGTCTTTCCATGGTTTTGGTATGCAGACATGACCATAGAGACAGTTCCTCTGGATACATTGAACATCTGAGCGGTTTTCGTCACCGATGCACCAGCCATCCGCGCTCCGACAATTTGCCCTCTTTGGAAGTCTGACAGGTCTTTCATAACTGCTAATTCATAATTCACTCAGATGAGTAAAAACAACGTGAGGGTTATAACATGACGTATACACTCTCTGTTACGCATTTAAATAGGTTTGCCAGTCATTTGACCGTTTACTTTGTGTCTGAGCAGTCCGTAAACATAACCGGTGAAATCGGCGGGTGTTCATATTATTTTGTCTAACCCCTGTATATATACTGTGTATATATATATATATATATATATATATATATATATATATATTATATATATATAAATTATATATATATATATTATATATATATAAGCAGAAAGCCACAGACAAGAAGGAAAGAAACATCCATCATGTTGGAAAGGGACTATATTTTGTACATTGCAACGTTTCAAGCACAAACTATGCTCATCTTCAGGCAAAAATTCTAAAAAGTTAAAAACAGAATATTAAAAACCATAATGACAAATATAAACAAAATAAAGTAGGGAAAAAAATTCACAAGCTTTAAAAACAATGAAAGTCACACTAAAAAATTCTAAAAAGTTAAAAACAATTAAAAACCATAATGACAATTATAAAACAATAGGGAAAAATTCACAAGCTTTAAAACAATGAAAGTGACACTAAAAAAGAACAATGAATAACTGTTATAAAATACAAAATGTAAAAACTAAAAATTCACAAGCTTTTTAAAACACTAAAAAAATGAAAAACCCACACTAAAAGGAACGCACCTTAAGTCTAAGTCGGAATCTGTGCTGCTTAGACTTAAGGTGCGTTCCTTTTAGTGTGGGTTTTTCATTTTTTAGTGTTTTAAAAAGCTTGTGAATTTTTAGTTTTTACATTTTGTATTTTATAACTGTTATTCATTGTTCTTTTTTAGTGTCACTTTCATTGTTTTAAAGCTTGTGAATTTTTCCCTATTGTTTTATAATTGTCATTATGGTTTTTAATTGTTTTTAACTTTTTAGAATTTTTTAGTGTGACTTTCATTGTTTTTAAAGCTTGTGAATTTTTTTCCCTACTTTATTTTGTTTATATTTGTCATTATGGTTTTTAATATTCTGTTTTTAACTTTTTAGAATTTTTGCCTGAAGATGAGCATAGTTTGTGCTTGAAACGTTGCAATGTACAAAATATAGTCCCTTTCCAACATGATGGATGTTTCTTTCCTTCTTGTCTGTGGCTTTCTGCTTAAATTGAAATTGAAGCTTGCCAGAAGCGGCCTTCACCAATATATATATATATATATATATATACACACACACACACATGCGATTGAACTCAGAATGGTCCCCTGAGGTTTTTTCATGGTACACACAGACTGTGCATGCAACAAGGCTAGGTGTAACTGTAAACCCTAGATCCTGTCCGAAAGCTGGATCCTATCTGCTTTGCAAATAGCTGGTGAGGGAAGCTATATTTTTGGGACCTCTTTGCGAGTGACCCGTTGCCCACGTCGGGCTAACATCATGAAAAAGAAAAACTATAGTGTTTGTCATTTACCATTACTTATTCGGACTATATTGGATTTAATTTTCCCAGAAGAGTTCCTTGTTCCAAGCCCGGTCTGTGTGTATCATATATACAGGGTGTTTCAGGAGGAAAGGTCAATACTTCGGGAGGTGATAGTATCGGTCATTGTGAGAAAAAAAGTTCATATGAACATGTGTCTAATTTTGAATGGTTACGGAGATAGAGCTGTTTGAATCTGATGCGCGCGCAGCTCTTCCTCCCCCTTCCCTCCTCTATAACCTTGAACCATGTAAGCTGTAATGTAAGCATGTAACATAAGCCAATCGACAGTTGACTGTTGTGAGTGACATTGTTTGGTGTTTGAAGCAGTGTTAAGAATGTCACACACCTTCACATATGCCGAATATGCAGATATGGTGTATATCTACGGTTTTGCGATGGAAGTACAACAGCTGCTGTTGCAGAATACCGTCGACGGTTTCCGAACTGCAGAATTCCGGATCGAAGAGTGTTTACCAGGGTTTTCAACACATTGCGTGAGATTGGTACACTTCCCACCGCTCATGTTTCATCTGAACGTGAAGGTCAACAAGATGTGGATGAAGTGGAAAACATTCTTCAGTTGGTAGAGCGTAGTCCTACTACTAGCTCACGAAGAATTTCTACACGTCTCGGTGTACCACACACACAAGAGTATGGCGAACATTACGTGAGGAAGGCTTGCATCCATATCTACAGCGTGTACAACACCTTCAACCAGGAGACGCTGCCATGCGACTGGAATTTTGTCATTGGGTAAATGTTAATCGCCGATTGCTTCGAATAATACTGTTCACCGATGAAGCTACTTTCACCCATGACGGTATCAACAACACTCGTAACTCTCATCGGTGGTCAGACGAAAATCCAAATGCCACTGTGGAAACAAATTTTCAACATCGCTTCTCTGCCAATGTGTGGTGCGGTATCATCGATGATCAGCTGATTGGCCCTGTTACTTTAGGGAATCGTCTTACAGGACAAATTTACCTAGAATTTCTGCAAAATGAATTGCCAGGACTATTGGAGGATGTTCCTTTGGCTACACGCGTTGGTATGTACTTTCAGCATGACGGAGCTCCTCCACATTCTACCCGTCTGGTGATGCAGTACCTAAATCAAACTTTCCCTGGTCGATGGATCGTCCGCGGTGGTCCCATTCAATGGCCACCAAGGTCTCCAGACCTCTCTTCGTTAGATTATTGTTTGTGGGGGTGGATGAAAAGTCAAGTTTACAAAAGAAAGGTGGATACACGAGACGAATTGCTCGCGCGCATTTTGGATGCTGCTGCCCGCATAAAGGAACGTCAAGATCAACTCAGACAAACAACATGCGATCTTCGCACACGAGTTGCAAAGTGCATCGAGGTTGACGGTGGGATTTTCGAAAACGTATTGTAAACTGTAACAAATTTGTCATTTCTGTATCTGATACCATTCAAAATGCCAATGTTTAAACATTAAATGTTAGAAACAGTAATTGGTTACTGTTTCTTGATTACCATTAACAATGCTTTTGTATTTGTAGATTCAAACAACTCTATCTCCGTAACCATTCAGAATTAGACACATGTTCATATGAACTTTTTTTTCTCACAATGACCGATGCTATCACCTCCCGAAGTATTGACCTTTCCTCCTGAAACACCCTATATATATATATATATATATATATATATATATATATATATATATATATATATATATATATATATATATATATATATATATGGGATGAATTTCAGAATTAAATATGTGAAATGAATGATTTTTTCCCTTGTGGGTTTGCATCATATATATATGGTGTTTCATAACATGTGCCACGCACTTTCAGGATGGATTCAGGACCTGAAAACAATGAAAAAAGTTTATATAGACATATGCCCGAAATCATTTTGTTTCCGAGTTACAGCCCGTTTTGTGTTCCAGCAAGCATCCGCCTTATCTTTAAAGGAAGTGCTCAAAATGACCGTCTTGCGCTTGAATACACGCCTGAACACGCCTCGTCATATTGTAGACTGCCTGACAGCTTTCAAATATTCCAGGTATTGCTCGTATTTTCTGGCATCCTTGTTCTACACGTTGGCGAAGCATTTCAACGTTGTCAATGGGTGGCACGTAAACGATGGATTTCAGATGACCCCACAGGTAAAAATGGAATGGATTCAGGTCAGGGGAGCGAGCAGGCCACGCAATGAGTCCTCCACGGCCTATCCATTTATCAGGGAAATGTTTATCCAAATAGTCTCTGGCTACTCGACTGAAATGAGGCGGAGCGCCGTCATGCATAAACCACATACGACGTCGGACACCAAGAGGAACTTCAGCTAGTAAATCGCTTAAATCATTCCTTGAAAAATTGGAATAGGATTCTCCTGTTAATCTTCCAGGCAAAACAAAAGGACCGATTAAGTTGTCGGCAATAAGTCCTGCCCATACATTGATATTAAATTGTTGTTGGTGCCTTGACTGGATGATGGCATGCGGATTCTCTTCGGCCCAGTGATGAGTGTTGTGAAAACTGATCATGCCATTTCTTGTGAAGGCAGCCTCACCAGAAAACAACACGGAGGATAGAAAAAGAGGATCGCAAGCACACTGTTGAAGGAACCAAACACAAAAAGCCTCTCGTAGTGGGAAATCAGCTTCAGTAAAGCCTTGTACTCTCTGAATGTGAAATGGGTAAAACTGTTGTTCCCGTAAAATTTTCTACACAGTTGTGTATCTTACACCTTCTGCTGCTGCTATCTTTATTTGGCAGATGGCATTTCGGAAACCTTTCCGCATACAGACGTCTTTCTGCGGCCGCATTACATTCGGCAAGTCCATACATGAGATGCATGTCTGCCATTTCTCTGTTTGAATAAGCCTCCATTTTCACTTCAAATGCATACTATCACTGAATAGCACAAAAACTTTTAAGTTTTTTTTTCACTGGACTGCACTTATTCACGGTAAGAAGTTACGAATACGAACAGTAAAACATTGCGATGCACCTCAGACTGACTGATGGCTCTACACTCAACGATATTGAAACATGTCATAGAGTGTACGAAATATCACAATCGGCAAGGCCATATATGAAATAAGTCTCGTACACACTCACAAACATTGTTGGCAAGCAGTGTTTGTAAACAGTTTGCGGAAAGAATTGCTGAAACACAAAACGAGTTTAACTCGGAAACAAAGCGATTTCGGGCATGTGTTTATATAAACTTTTTTTATTGTTTTTAGGTCCTGAATCCATCCTGAAAGTGCGTCCCACATGTTATGAAACACCCTGTATATATATGTGTGAGAGAGAGAGAGAGAGAGAGAGAGAGAGAGAGAGAGAGAGAGAGAGAGAGAGAGAGAGAGCAGGAATAAAACTGAAAAGACATATTGAAACATTATTGTTATACCCGACGTTTCGAGCTTTCACATAACCATTATTAGGGTATCATTTCTAAAAGAGTTGAATTAAAATTGATAAAGGAAAATAACTGTAGATGGTTATTGAAAAAACAAATCTACAGTCGAAATTGGAAATGGAATATGAAAACAAAAAAAAGCCAAAAGCAAAAACGAAATAAACTCCCCAAAATATGATTGAAACAAATTAGTTTAAAACTACATCACAACTAAACCTAAAAGATAAAATATGGGGTGTCCGCAAAAGAATTGTACAAATTAAATTTGAAATAAACTAAATTTGTACGATTCTTTTGTCGACATTCTGTATTCCATGACTAGATTTCTGGTACAAGTAAAACAAATGAAACTGAATAGCTTTTGAGGATATACTATTACGAATAATTGGGTTCATGAGGTTAAAGAGGGAATGAGGTAAGAGTTACTATTGACAAATGGGTGAATCTTTTTAATGTCTAAAGATTCCAGTACCAGCCCCATTTCTATATTGACGGTAAACTTGTTTTCCAGAACGTATGTACCGTTATTTTGTTTTACATTTTCATTTTCATTTTTAGAAATATTTTAACCATAAATTCTGTGAAAGTCCGAAACGTCGCCGTGTAACAATGGAAAATGTTTCAAACTGTTCTTGCCATCTTATTCCTGATGCTTATTATGTTTTGTAGAAACACTCCAATTCCAATTCCAGTATAGATAGATAGATAGGGTGACAGGACAATTGCGTCCTGGTCAAGTGCGTCCCGGACAAATGCGTCCCGGTCATTGGCGTCCCTGGACAATTGCGTCCGGTTTTATTTCGTCCCGGAAAATTGCGTCCCAGACAATTGCGCACTTCCCCAACTACTATATGAAGTTTATTTATTAGAGAAGTGAATAGAAAGTTCATTGTGACTTCACCTACGCAATTGTCCAGGGACGCCAATGATGAAGGACGAGTATGTTTGTTATTGTAATTTTGTATGGGATATAATGCCCGGTTAGATTAATTGAATGCCCAGTTAGGTCAACTGTATGCCCTTGACGATTGGTTAGGTTAAGTTGTGATATTTTCGTTAAAACTAACGAAACTAACTTTATCTTAAGTGGACGTAACCCATAAAATTTGACAATGATGTTGCTGATGATGGATAAAGTTTTAGAGAACAGTTTCGAACAGAACTTATGAACATATAACAAGTTTAATAGGTTAAAATGAAAAGTATATTTGAAATTCCGATACTAACTTTCTATTCACTTCTCTAATAAATAAACTTCATATAGTAGTTGGAGAAGTGCGCAATTGTCCGGGACGCAATTGTCCAGGGACGCCAATGACCGGGACGCATTTGTCCCGGACGCACTTGACCAGGACGCAATTGCCTTAGTACCGATAGATAGATATACTGTAGGTAATTTACTGTATTATGTATACAGTGCCAAGTTATAGGCACCAATTGAAGCAAGTTCGCAGAAACGTATTGCGTGGGCTACCACTATGAAGATAGGTTGCGATTAATAATTACGTAGGTTGTTGAGGTAATTAAACAGTTAATTTAATATTTGGAATCATCAGTTAATTTATATCAACAATCAAGGAAAGGAAAGACTGCGTTGTTTTTCCTTTCAATTAACAAACTTAATATTGCAATGATAAATAAAGTACGGTACATAACAACACAATAATGCAATTGGTTATAAATCAAAGTTAATTACAAGAAGGCTTAATATGCATGAATTAATTGTCATTATGAATACACAATGTCAAATACAATAACAAATAATAAATAACATTAAATTGTACAATAATAATTGATTGTTTATTTAAATTGGTAACTCGATAAACGACACACAATACAAGTTCTAGGTTCAGACGCAAAGAAAGAGGATTGTTTATAATCGAGCGAAGGGTTTTTATAACGGTACTTTCAAGCTGGGACTGGTCGAAGGAGTATACGTGAACGTGAGCTTCGAAGAACGATTGGAGGAAAACGGTCTTTGAAATAGGCGAAGATTTGTATGGTAGGCCTATAACGAAGCGATGCTTTCCACAAGCACGATTGATGGAAGACTGACGTAAAACCCTCAACTGTTAAATCTTGAGGAACATGAGACTTAGTTTATTCCATTATTTAAGGTCGCCTTTCCTCTGGTTTGGTCACTTCCAAATTCCTTGGCAATAGTTTTGGTTAATTTTTAGTGGTCGTCTTTTTAGGTTAATTTTCTTTAAGTCTGCTTACGATATCGTGGGAATGTTTTCATGAGGTTGACCGCTGTTTCAAGTCTTGGTGAGGAATGTTCCTTAACGAAGTATCTCTTGTCGTTACCAGACACTGGTACCTAGGAAAACCTTCTTCAATATAGATTTTTGCTGGTAACGAGAATTTGTGATGGATGACCACAATAAACTGTGACAAATTTGCTTTGGTTCGTGTTCACTCAGAAATTTCTTTGGACCTCATTAAGAATACTGCACCAGTAAGAAAAACTTTCGTGAGGGTGACTTTTAATACTGCCACTCGATACGCACTTGAGGAATGTACAGGATACAGGGTACATTATATTTTTAAAGTGAAACAAACACATTTCTAATGTCAGTTTTACATATTCCAGGAAAGAAAATATCCTGATGGCTCAGCATACCAATCAAGAGAAGGTGGAACTGGTATTGTTACATGTTTCTGGAAAAAGCCAGAGGGAGGCATGTCAGTTATTTCACGAATGCCTCCCTCTGGCTTTTTCTGGAAACATGTAGCAATATCAGTTCCACCTTCTCTTGATTGGTATACTGAGCCATCAGGATATTTTCTTTCCTGAAATATGTAAAATTGACATTACAAATGTATTTGTTTCACTTTAAAAATATAATGTCTATTTTCTCTATGAGTCCAGACTTCTGGGACACGCTGTATAAAACTGTGGGTCTAAAAAGGAACTTTTAATGAGCACCGCTACATGTATAATTATTCCTATTCTGTTTCGTGATAAACATGTATAGCAGAGCTTTCCAAACTTTTAACGTTGGCGAAAACTATTTTAAGCATAACAATTTTCACGACACATTAATTAATTTTTGTTATCAAATATCAAATATCAGATAATTTTTCAGTAGGTGGTTTATCTTGTAGCCGATTTTGTTGATAGAAAAATCAAAATTTTCAAAATACAAAAAACACTAATGTGTCGCGACACACCAGTTTGGAAAGCTCTGATGTATAGGAAAGTCAAACATGCTTATAAAAACACCTTCATTTTGCCAGACTTTTCGAAAATAATTAATCCCCATTCTCAGTAGTAAAAAAAATACAATAGAACTTTATAACAATAAAATCATAAAATTCTTGTTGTAAAATACTATAAATGAATGTGTTGCAGAGAAGTAAACATAAAACGTCAAGCTCATAAAATATTGCAAAACGGGTTGCAAAATATTGCGAAAAATAATACAATGCAATCATGAAATTGTTAGTTGTTAAATGTGATCAAATATTACAAAATAAACAACAAAAACGAATAATAGACAAAAAAATAGTTAATTTCTTACAACAAATATTTTAGGATTTTATTGTTTTCCAGCGTTTCCACCAATTTTTTTTTTGTTAACCCATTAGTGCCCATTGGTAGAATTTCATACCAACAAAATTGTTTGTCATTACTGCATCACTTTTTCTTGTATTCACGTGATCTTCGGTATGAGTCATTGATATGACGCAATCTTTTAGACTCATACCGAAGATCACGTGAATACAAGAAAAAGTGATGCAATAATGACAAACAATTTTGGCGGTAGGAAATTCTACCAACGGGTACTAATAGGTTAAGGAATTTTATTGTGCTTTTTTATTTTCCGTTTCCAGGCGACTGTGAATGTGAAAAGAATTATTTCTGAAACGTTTTTCAAAATACGTTTCACACGAACCTACATGCATGGTTTTCCTAATCATATTAAAGAGAGAATTCCAACTCGACGGACTATCGCAATAGTATTTCTGTTCGATTTCATGCTTCGGTAATTACATATGACAATTCATCTAACTCTCCTTAGTTAGCTGCATGGAATAATTCAAAGTATCTTCCAATTTCATCATGCATTTCATCCTTCATTATCGTGTACACGCAGTAACTGAATACATACATGAATGATTCGTACATGATAAATGTCTACGTGCTGCAATTATAATGTAAGACAGTTTGTACATTTATATTTCAAGGTCAATAAACATAGGAGTCTATTAATTACTATCATAATTACAGTATTACAACCTTTCATTCCTTATATATATATATATATAATATATATATATATATATATATATATATATATATATATATATATATAAAGAATAAAAGTTTAAAATGACCTAAGCCTTTCGAAGGGAACCTCGTCCATCTTCTAGGTCAGAAGATGAAAGAGGTTCTCTTTCGAAAGGCGAAGGTAATTTTATTATTTCTTTTGCCTTGGGGATCTTATTATATATATATATATATATATATATATATATATATATATATTTATATATATATATATATATATATATTTATATATATATTATATATATATATTTATATTATATATATATATATATTTATATATATATATATATATATATATATATATATAATAATAGTCCAATGTAAAAGCTATTTCACTGCATCCAAAATTGCTTTTAAATGAAGAAAGCACCGTATAGTTGTTAAAATTAACCGTCATCTGATATTTAACTTAAACCTATAATTCGGTTGATGCTATCTCATGGCAAAAAATGAGGAAAAGTAGCGCATATACGAGTAGAAGATGGTGTTAATTATTTATTAGGAATCTTTTACGTTTTGATAGACAGGTACGACCAGGGCCGTTTCCTGGCATAAGCAGACTAAGCGGCCGCTTAGAGCCCCGCTGCTACTAGGGGGCCCCTAGACAGGCTCCCAGGTCATAGCTCAGTGGGCAAGAATAGGAATATAGCTGAAGTTATTATTAATATTATTGTTATTATTATTATTGTTATTATTATTATTATTATCCTTATTATTATTATTATTATTATTATTATTGTCGTATTAATTAAAGTTTTTGTATGAGACAAATGTGATAAAACGAAACGTCTTGCTCGTTATGTGTAAATAACTATTGTGAGATCTTATTTCTATATTATTTAACTTTATTCTTACTATATGCTTATGCTCTCCTAAATGCTTAATTTTTCTAGTATTGTAAAACCTTATTTCACTAATTTACTAATTATTAAGAGATTTTGTAACACTTTAAAACCTAGGATTATTTTCGCTATGGTTTCAAGTTTATTAATTCTTTTCTCATCTTTTTCAGATAATGTGAATTTTGTTGGTTAAAACCTAAATGGTCTGATTATTTGAATGTATTTGATTAACGTTACAATTATAACAATTATTATTATTATTATCATCATCATCATTATTATCATGATTATTATTATTTAGCAGATTAGTTGTGGTTAACTAGATGTGACTTCGTGCATCTTGGGAAATGAAACGACATTATCCATCAGGAGCTGAAAAATGGAAAAAGAAGAAAATAGAGGAGAAGCAACCTAACTAGGTTAGGTAGACCATCAAGCTAGGCAAGTGCTCAGGAATCGTGTAGAGTAAGCTAGTCTCTGTAATATTTATATTTCGAAATGTGAAATTTAATGGCTCACATCACCTCAAATTCTGTTCACACAGATCAATTATCAAACAAGATAAGAAAGAGTATTTTAGCAAAAATTAACAGAATATGTAATGTTATGTTCTTCTCAGGAGCACTACTGAAATGTTTGGAAAAGCTATCCTCAGCAAAGCCTGATGAGCATCATGAGCCAACAGCAGGACCATCCTCTATGCAACCTCAAACACCAGTAAAAGTAGAGCCTGATGAACCAACAAGTGGCCCATCTTCTGTTCAGCTTCAAACACCACACACAGACATTTCTAATGAGCAACAAGAACCAAGATCTGCTCCACCGCTTGATCCGTATGACTGGCCAGTTGTCCTGTCAGATGCCTTGAAGACAGATCTGGTGTCTGGAAGACCATTTCAAATCAGTCCAGATTTCACATTCCCTAAAAGAGAGGACGGTCGAAGCGTTCATCACCTTTACATGTACAGAACATTAATTAATGGGGGAAAAATAAAGCGAAGCTGGCTGATGTACTCGAGAAGGAATGATGCTCTTTATTGCTTCTGCTGCAAGTTGCTTTCAAGGAAGTCGTACAAACTAATTACGGATGGACTTTCAGACTGGATAAACGTTGGTTCGCTTCTGAAAGGCCACGAAAATAGTTCAGAACATGCAGATAACATGGCAATATGGAAGGATCTGGAACTGCGGGTAAAAACTGGGAGGACCATTGACCAAACTGAAATGTCATTAATGTTGGTAGAGCGAAGACGCTGGCGAGATGTTCTCACACGTCTTGTAAGTATAATCCAATCACTGGCAGAGAGAAACCTTGCTTTCAGGGGGTCTTCCTCTACATTGTACAATCGAGACAATGGCAACTTCTTGAAGGAGGTTGAGCTGCTTGCCAAATTTGATCCAGTGATGGAACAACACATCAGCAGAGTCGAAAGTGGCCAATATAGTAATTCAAGTTACCGAGGAAACATCATTCAAAATGAGCTCATTGGGTCCATTAGTGGGAAGATCTTGGATGCCATTGTTGCAGAAATAAAACAAGCTAAATATTACTCACTCATTTTAGACTGCACTCCAGACATAAGCCACCATGAACAGATGTCGATTATTATCAGAACTGTTAAAATGGGTGAAGTACCAGAAATAAAAGAATACTTCTTGGGCTTTCTTGAGGCTTCAGAAAGTACAGGCCTGGGTTTATCAGTTCTGATTCTGAAGAGACTAGATGAACTGAATATTCACTTTGATGACTGCAGAGGACAGTCATACGACAACGGAGCGAACATGAAGGGCAAGAACAAAGGTGTTCAGGCAAGGTTATCAGAGAAGAACTGTCGTGCACTCTATGTTCCATGTGGGGCTCACACTCTGAATCTTGTAGTGGCTGATGCAGCTAAAGCTTCCACAGATGCCATCAGCTTCTTTGGCAACGTACAAAAATTGTACAACCTTGTTGCAGCAGCTACACAGAGATGGACAATCCTAAAGAAGCACGTGAACACAACACTCAAGTTTTGGAGTGAAACCAGGTGGGAGAGCCGGCTTAAGAGCATTGAGGCTATGCGATACCAGAGCCACAACATCAGAGAGGACCTGTTGGAAGTCAGAAACAATGCCACAGATGCCATAGCCAGGACTGAAGCACAAGCACTTGCAGAGGAGGTAAGGTCTTATCGCTTTCAGATTTGCACAGTAGTATGGTATGACATTCTTCATGCAGTTAACCATGTGAGCAAACTTCTGCAGTCTCCTACAATGCATTTTGATGTGGCAGTCAACCTCCTTACAAAAACAAAAGACTCACTCACCAGCTACAGAAACACAGGTTTTGTTGCAGCACAAGTCGTAGCTAGCGACATATGTGAGGAAATGAATGTGGAGGCTGTGCTGAAGGAGAAGAGGCTCAGATCCACAATAAAGCACTTTGCTTACGAAGCTCCTGACGAACCATTTACAGAAGCCTTAAAGAGGCTGGCAGTCAAATTTTTCAATGTGGTAGTGGATTGTGCCATCGGGTCAATAAATGAGAGATTCAAAACATTAGATGATGTGAGGGACATATTTGGGGTTCTCCTAAACTTCACCACAATGAACAAGGAAGACTTGACCTGCAAGTGTGAAAAGCTCTCTAAGATACTGAGCTCTGGAGCTGACTCTGACATTAATGGAAGAGAACTGGCCCTCGAAATTAAGAATTTGCCGACTTTACCTTCACACAACATGACTGCATTGGAGCTTCTCTCCTTCATTCATCAGAAGCAACTGGAGGAACTATACCCCAATCTCTGGGTTGCACTAAGAATTACCTGCACTCTACTTGTGACAGTAGCGTCAGCCGAGAGGAGCTTCTCTAAGATGAAGCTAATCAAGAACTACCTCAGATCATCAATGGGGCAGGATCGCCTCAGTGGCCTTGGCATCATAAACATCAACCAGGACGTTAGCAGGGAGATTTCATATGATGATGTTATTGATGATTTCGCCCAGAAAAAATCTAGGAGGCAAAAATTTTGAAGATACAAACTGTTCTGTATAACTGTTAGCTATTACACGATTGTATCGTAGAGTTAGTAATTATTTGGTAGTTGATAATTGCATTATTTTTTTATACATAGTTCTGTGTCATTTATTCTAAATAATGTATTAGCTAATTTTCAGGAATTTCATGGAGTATTTTTTCTGTTTGTCTTCTGAAAGTACATATTTGTTGTTTTGGACATAATGTTTCGTTAAAATTGTTTCATAATTGTTTTTTATTAACACAGCCATTTTTTGTATGTGTGTGCTGAGGTGATGTAGTAAGGCGCGAGTTGGTGGATGGAGGGGTGGGGCCTCAAATGGGTATACTGCTTAGGGCCCCCTAATGGCTAGAAACGGCCCTGGGTACGACTCCTGTTTTTAAGAGATCTCTTCCCACTCAATGTCATTTCCATTTTACCCTTTGGTCGAGAGTTTGTAGAGTGGATAATCGTCCCTCCAGGGGGATTGTTAGACAAATATGAAGCCTGTTTTTTTGTTATTTTTCCCCCTATGTCTCTTGTTTGAATCAAACTATATAAAAACATTTGCTAAATTAGTGAAATGTTTATTATGACATATAAACGTGTTTTTTTCCCTCTCATAGCCACTGTAACTGACAGAAACATAGTTGAAGCAGACATTTTTAAAATTTTAATTGCTTTTTTTTAACTATACCATATGTCCCACAAAAAAGTACACCCAACTTTAGATTGTACTAACTCCTCCAAAAATTGAGATATTTTGGATCTGTTTGTTTGATTTAATATAGCAAATTATTCTTTGTTAACGTTCAAATTTATTCATGTTTAAACGATTTAGTGTTTAAGCATCTGCTTTTAACTGAAGGGTACAGCAAAATGGGTTGCGCCGAATGATCATTTCTCCCAGCCAGATAGCTCCTCTTGCTTTAACCAATGAGCTACTTTTTACGTCGAAGGATATTGCAAATTTTTTTTAAATAATTCGAACTTTTGTATCTAAGATACGAGTCATACATATAAATGAAGAATCTGAATTACTAAATTTATAAATAACTTTGAAACCCTTATCATGCAGTTTACACGAAGGCAGCGTGTTCTCATGGTCACAACTTATCTGCAAACTAAAAGCTTAAAACAAGTTCAGAATACCTTCGAACTGCAATTTCCCGATAGAGCTTCTCCAACTAAACATACAATTTTGAAGAATGTTCGGAAATACAAAGAAGAAGGAACGGTCCTCAGTTTGAACAAAGGACGTTCAGGCCATCCGAAGACGGCAAGAACAGACGAGAACTTCAGCATGTTCGGCATTTATTAGAGAGACATCCAAAAGTGTCCACCAGGCGAAATGGTACAGAACTCTCACGCATGTCATTTCATCGAATAGTTCGTGAGGATTTGAATTTGTACCCATACAGAATGGAAATTCGACATCAACTCATTGAAGGAGATCTACCTCGCCGCCTAAGATTTGCCCAGTGGTTTCTTGAAAAACCAGAAAGATTCACGGAACAATTAGTGGTTGGAGATGAGGCGGCCTTTTTTATGAATGGTCTAGTAACAGACAAATTTGCCGTCAGTATGCACCAAAAAATCATCCACCTGACAATCATATCTGAAAAGAATAACTCTAGACAAAAACTGTCTCTCTGGGTAGGACTGTGCGGTAATGGAGCGGTAATTGGCCTGGTCTTTTACGATGGTAATCTAAATGGTGAAGCTTACCTAGAAATGATAGACCGAGAAATCCTTCCACAAATACATATTACTTATGGAAACCGATTTAATCGTATTTGGTGGGTGCAAGACGGAGCTCCTGCTCACAGGAGAGTTATTGTGAAGGAACGCTTGCAGGAAGTCTTCCACCAAAGAGTAATTGCTACAGGCCATGACATTGAATGGCCTCCCAGAAGCCCTGACTTGACCCGTGTGATTACTTTTTATGGGGTCATTTGAAAAATAGAGTATCTGCATCACAACCTATCAATTTAGATGATTTGAGGACTCGCATCACAGCTGAAATCAACTTGTTAAAAGACAATCCAGATCTTATCAAAAGAGTGATGGGGAAGATGAGAGCTCGACTCCAGATTTGTATCGATAGGAATGGCGGTCATGTTGAAAGAAAACGAAACTAAGCATAACTTTTGCAATAAGGAATAAAGAAAAATCTGCTTTGTATCTTATTAAAATTATGTTAAAGTATCTATTATTATGTATTTGTCTTTTCATTACATCGATAGCACACATTATTTTTTCATTGACCAATTTTGCACAATCCATTTTGTTGTACCCTTCATTTAAAAGCAGATGCTTAAACACTAAATCGTTTAAACATGAATAAATTTGAACGTTAACAAAGAATAATTTCCTATATTAAATCAAACAAACAGATCCAAAATATCTCAATTTTTGGAGGAGTTAGTACAATCTAAAGTTGGGTGTACTTTTTTGTGGGACATATGGTATAATAATAATAATAATTAATATAATAAAATAATAATAATAATAATTATGAAAAAATTAATACTGTGAGCTTATTATTAATATTATTACTATTATTATTATTGCTTAACTTTATAACTTGTTTTATAAAGGTACAGGAAAATTATATATATAATAATTATATTTAATATGATTTTCATATTTTAATTGTTATATATGTAAAATTTTAGATTACATCTTGTATATTTATATTTTAGGCTCTATTTAGGTTTTATATTTTATATATTATATTTATATTTTTTATATTTTATATATTATATTTAGGTTTTATTTTATATTTTGATACACACAAAAAATTACTACAATAAACTTCTGAAATTGGTGATACTTGGACTCCAAATTACGTCAACTGAAGCTACAAGGGCAATTTAAACTTGCTTCATTCGTCAATTTATGGTTTTCCTTCCAAATCATCTCTGAAATGTACAGGGTGTTCCAAAAGCCCGGAATCATAGGAAATATTTGTAATGTTTATATATACACACACACACACACGCATATATATATATATATATATATATATATATATATAAGTTTATATATATATGTATATATATATATATATATATATATATATAAATTATTTCACGAAAGTAACACGTGAAAAATATTTATGCTGAATAAACCACGAAGGGAAAAGAAACAGAGTGGTGCTCAAGCGCTTTCGACTAATGACATCCTCAGGAACACTGGAATGAAAAGAGAGTTCAGGACTATATATAGGTTACAAATATATATATATATATACAGGGTGTCCCATAAGTCCGGCATCATAGGAGAAATTCATATTTTTCTATTTCTACAAACCATAATTCATATTTTTCTCTTTCTACAGGCCATAATGTCTGTGAGCAAGGGAGAACGAATCCAGATAATTCTACTCATAGATTTTTATCTCTGGGGGCACTTGAAAGCGCTAGTTTACGCAAAGAAAATTAGGAGTGTTGAACATTTGCGGCAGCGCATTATTGGGGCATGTAACACCAGTACTCCTGACATCATTCACCGTGTGCTTGCTGACTGGGTATCACGTCTGAATTTGTGTATTGAAAACAATGGTGGACATATTGAGCACGTTCTGTAAATAAAAGCTTTTGTTTTGCCTTTTTTTATTATTTTTCCTATGATGCCGGACTTATGGGACACCCTGTAGTAAGTATAGAAATAAAAATTGTTTGTTTCCAATTTAGATTTATTTTCATTTCTTTATTCATTTGTGACCTGTGTATCATTCAGACAATAAATATAAAAAAATTGGTTGTAAACAATCAATTTGAGCTTATGTTGAATTTCGGGCAAGGTGCTAAAATTGTTAGTTTTCCGTACAAATGTGTTTGCTCCTCCCACAATTTTTATTTCTATACTTACTATATACTGGGTGATCCAGATAAATGGGACCCATAAAAAAAGCCAAATATTCTTAATATTTAATTCCTTTCATAAAAACTATATATCATTCGAAAGAGTAGAGTTACAAGTTTATTATGAAATATTTATTTTTTTAAAATGACTCCTTTTAAATGTGCTCCATTAGTTGCCAAGCATTCCAGTGTTCTCGCTTGTAAGTTCTGCATCACTTTTGCAAGTGTGCGCGGTGGTATGGCTGTATCTCATTTGTGATGGCGGCCTTCAATTCTTGCAAGGTCGTTGGGTTATTTCTGTAGACCCTACTCTTTAAATATCCCCAGAGATAATAATCTAAGGGAGAAAAATCCGGAGACCTTGGGGCCATTCAACGTCTCCAAATCTTGAGATTAACGCGCCTGGAAACGTTTGACGCAAAACTGCCATGCAGTTCCTCGTGGTATGGAGGTAGCTCCGTCTTGTTGGAACCAGTGGTTTTCTAGACAAAGATCTCTTAATTTAGGAATAAGGAAATCGGTCAACATTTTTTCGTAGCGATCACCATTTACAGTGACCGTGTTTCCGGTGGAATCCTCGAAAAAGTACGACCCTATGATCTGAGATGCAGTAAGACCACACCAAACAGTTACACGCTGACTATGCAACGGGACTTCGGTAATATTCAATGGATTTTCTGTTGCTCAGAAACGACAATTTTGTTTGTTTACAGTTCCATTCAAGTGAAAATGGGCTTCGCTGACATAATCAAAGTTGCTAGAAAATTGGTGGTGTCATTTACCTTCTGTTGGATCCATTGACAGAATTGTCGTCTTCGTGCGAAATCTCCATCGTTTAGTTGTTGCACTGTTTGAATTTTATATGGAAAGAGCATTAAATTTTGCTTGAATATACGGTGTGTTGTTCATATCCAACTCCTAACAGCTGAGAAGCACGTCTGATGCTTATGTTAGGATTATCCTGTACAATTTCATGAGTTCTGTTAATGATCTCGTCTATCCTTGCTGTGCGCACTCTTCCAGTTGGTTTTCCTTTTCCAATGCTGCCAGTTAGGGAAAATTTCTGACACACCGACGGATTACTTTCTTAGGTGATTTTGACATCTGAAAATTTGTCTTGAAAGATCTTTGAGCTGAAACTACACTTCTTCCATGCTCATAATATTGCTCAGTTATGAAACGCAGATGTTCCACAGTCCATGCAGTCATCTTGAAGGGTTAGTTTTAACTAACACTTTTATTTTGTTTTGTATCTTGTCTTGTCTTGTATTGTCAAAACCTATACAATCCTGTACAAACTTGTAACTCTTCTCTTTCGAATGATGCGTATGATTTTATAAAAGGACTTATACTTTAAGAGTTACAGGGGTTTCTTTTGGGTCCCATTTCTCTGGATCACCCTTTATATATAATATATATATTATATGATACACACAGACAGTGCATGGAACAAGGAACTCTTCTGGGAAAATTAAATCCACTATAGTCCGAATAAGTAATGGTAAATGACAAAACCATAGTTTTTCTTTTTTCATGATGCTAGCCCGACGTGGGCAACGGGTCACTCGCAAAGAGGTCCATAAATATAGCTTCCCTGGTGAGGAAGCTATATTTATGGACCTCTTTGCGAGTGACCCGTTGCCCACGTCGGGCTAGCATCATGAAAAGAAAAACTATGGTATTTGTCATTTACCATTACTTATTCGGACTATAGTGGATTTAATTTTCCCAGAAGAGTTCCTTGTTCCATGCACTGTCTGTGTGTATCAAAAAAAACTCAGGGGACCATTCTGAGTTCATTCCCATATATATATATATATTTTGTAACCTGCATAATAGTCCTGAACTCTCTTTTCACTTCAGTGTTCCTGAGGATGTCATTAGACGAAAGCGCTTGAGCACCACTCTGTTTCTTTTCCCTTCGTGGTTTATTCATTATATATATATATATATATATAATGAAAATAACTACAGAGGAAGCACTTTCGTCTAATGTCATCCTCAGGAACACAAATTAATAACAAGATTAAGACTATATATAGTTCACAAAGAAAAAGAAAAGAAAAATAGTATGATTGGTGCAGATAATATTTCAGGAGGAGCAAACAATTCACGTGGAAAAGCTACTAGAGTTTTAGCGCCTTGCCTTTCTTATCTAAATCTGTTCTGAATGAATTTAAAATAACAGGATCAAGCGATAAAAGGTCCTGGCTAAGATTGAAATTGTTTGAAAGTTGAATAATGGCAGACTCGAGAATGTTTCCATTGACAATGTTGCTTGAGTGAAACGAAATTGAGGAATTATTCTAATCAATACAATGGGACAACTCTGACAAATGGACAAAAAGGGCATTGGATCTCTCTCTCTCCTCTCTTCTCTCTCTCTCTCTCTATATATATATATATATATATAATATATTATATTATATATATATCAGGGCTGTGCGGGTCTATCACTTTCGGGTCGGTCCGGGTCTGAGTCATTTTTCTAATTTACTTTCGAGTCCGGGTCCGGGTCATTTTTCTAATTTACTTTCGGGTTCTGGTCCGGGTCCGGGTCGAACCCGAAAGTTCACTTTCAGGTCCTGTCAGATCTTTCAGTATATGACCCGGGTCTGGGTCGGGTCTTATTAAAAATGTAATAATTATAATCTGGTATAGGATAGATAATAAGACTGCTACCGTAGCTACATTAACATGTTTTCTGAAACATAGTAAAACATTATATGGCTATATGGTAGTAGCCTAACCATATATATTAATTAATCCAATTTTGGAAATGTTTGAAAGTAGGTGTATTAATTGTATTAATATTTAATAGTAACTAGGTATAGTTATACACGCATTACTAAGGGGCAAAGTATGATGTATGATTGCTCTCTTCAGCCCCATTATTCTAAATTTTAATTAATTTTGTGAAAACAAATTCTATATTTTTTTTTGAGTAAACTCAAATGGAAATCATCACCATCTTGCATTAAAATTAAATACTTTGTTTTTCTTAAAAAACAAAAAATAAAACCGATAATATGAAATAATTAAAGTCATTTGGTAATAATATTGTCTTTATATTTTGAGGGCAACCAACATATTCTGTGAACTCCTTCAAAACAGATATGATATAGCGGCATAGCCTATACTTATTTCTCCTAGAATCTAGATTGAAAGTTGTTGCAAGACAGGGAAAGAGATTTCTAAATTTTTAACTTGATTTTTTGTATTTTGAACATACACAGTATATATTATATATATATATATATATATATAATATATATATATATATATAAATTAGTGGTGGACGGATATCCGCACCATTTTTTAACATCCGCATCCGCACTTCTGACTGCGGATGTTATGAGGATATTACCTCGAATAAATTATGCAATTTACAATTAAAATTAGCTTATATAAGTAGCTTATGAGGCCCAGTCATGCAC
>JAJOZX010005927.1:212500-217500 GCA_023014485.1 Bathynomus jamesi
TTCTGTAAGTGCCATGCCGTTGGCCTTGGCACTCATGACGGGCTAAAAAAGCGTAAAGACGAAACTATATAATAATAGTGTAAACAGCAAAATTCGGTATGATATGGAAATTTTAAACCGCTTGGTTCCCTTTTGCGTTTCAAAGTGGGTTAAGGAAAAGTTCCTCTTAGAATTAGTTTCCAAATTGAGACCGCATAGACACTACCCGGGAACTTACTGGCTCTCTTTTTGATCTTATATACACGGAAAAAAATATTTTGTTGACTTGAACAAAAATAAATATGCTTCAAAATTTTTATTTTTTATTTTTAGACATTAAAATTTTTATTTCCCGTTTTACAGCATGAATTTTGTTGATAAAAATTTCACGCAGAAAACAAACATTTTGTTGATCGAGCAAAACCTGCGCATGTTTGTTTTAAGCAACAATTTGTTTAAATTAAACATACAGTAAATTATTTTAATTTTTGAATTACATTTCTCATTTTTTCTCATTTTTTTTTCAATCATAATTTCTTTACGTGACTTTAATTTACTATTATGTACTTACACATGAACAGAAGTAAACGTGAAAACGCTTTACCTCACCCGGAATCGAACCGCTTTCCCCGCGAGATTCTTTACATTACATAAAAACCGTTTTACCTGTTACGCCATCCAAAGATACGGGGATACTTAACAAATTGGGTATTTATAGTTTTGCTCTGCATTATAATTTTATAAATCAATTCTTTAGGTGAAAAAATGGGATCACCTGAAGATCAGGGCCCCCAGCTTCAATTACTAAATGATATCTTCGTTAAAACTAACGAAAATATCATGACTTAACCTAACCAATCGTCAAGGGCGTACAGTTGACCTAACTGGGCATTCAATTTAATTTATCATTATATTTGGTATTGTAAAGCAAAAAATAAGAATACATGGGGGCCTCTGATCTTCAGGTGATCCGAAAAATGTTATTTTTACCTTTAAAAACTTTATATTTCGAAGAAAATAAAGAAATGTACTTTTTTGAAACTGATTTTAACCCTTTATGTATAGGTTGTCGTTCGGAAAATTCTACAGTAAAATCACCAGCAAGCAACAAAATGAAACCATTACATTAATATTACATTATAATTGCATTATTCTTTTATAATTGTTAACTCCATCGTTCGAGGCCTGGATATCGTCCAAGTACGACTCTCTTTGTTTGGATGTAGGAAGAGAGGACTCGCGCAAAAGTGGTAAACAACAAAGACGTCACTAAATGCGTCACTGAAGTCACTGAGTGAATCACAAAGGAGCGATAAGGGAGTAAAGGCGTGGACTGTGGAGGAGGTTAGAAACGAGTCACCAGTCACTAAGGAGTCGTGAGCAAACAATCTAAGAGGAACAAATGAGCTACAAAAGAGTCACCTGCGAGTAGCAAAGGAATCATGAGGGAGTCATAAATGATCCGCGAATTTAAAAATAAGAAGTGACTCGGGAGTCACAAAGAGTCACCCATGTTGAAACAAGAGAGAAGTAGGAAAATAAAAACCCACTCTAATAGACAGTTTATTTCCACCCGAGGAGGATGCCAGTGGGCATCGAAACTGTTGTGGAAATAAACTCTGTCTATTAGAGTGGGTTTTTATTTTCATATTTTGACCTTCACGTAGAAAAAAAGTGAATTTTTTTGCATTTAAGAGAGAAGTAGGAATGATGATGGTGGAATTGTCGATACTTTACGTAAATTTTCTACGTGGATTTGAGGAAAGTAAAAAGGATTAAAAATGTTATTCATGTTTATTTACAAAAGCATTTTCTATTAAATAAATAAATAAATATATATATAAGTTATATATATAAATATAATGGAAAACGTACCCTCACCATGGTTCAAACCTACCACCACCTCTTGAACAGACGGCGAGGACGCCATCCTCGTGGGGGACAAGTTTTGTATTGTGCAAAATCACGCGTGTTCATGCATGATATCCCTGCGGGAGGAATGGCACAATATACCCCCTGAAACTTATCAAAATTTGATGGAAAGCGTTCATGAGAGAATTGAGGCTGTCATGAAGGTCGAGGGTGGGTCTACAGGCCCTACACCCTATTAAATACCTTGTGAATAAATTACTTTTTGTTTATGCGGTTTCAAAACATCCTGGTGGGGACAACAAGATACAAATCACTGAAAGCACTAATTCATACACTTTTTTAATTCCATAAAAGAAACATGATTATTTATTTTTCTTTCACACACACAAAAAAAAAAAATATATATATATATATTTGCATAAACACATCCTATGGAATCAAATAATATGACTAATTATAGAGTCAAGCTGTTAAGAAATTGTGAAGCCTCTTAAAAACATGTACTTCAACATAATTAAATTTCTAATGGAACCCGTCTCACATTTATATATATAACTTGAATATGTAAGAAAGCGTGAAAATGTCGTGGTTCTGTAGGAAAGCTAAACTGTGTGTGTGTGTGTGTGTGTGTGTGTAAAGTTGTTTCGGTTTCTTACATCATAATTATGTTTTGGGTATAATGCTCTTAGAGACCTACAGTATTTATACCTAGATTTTGATACCATTCCAGTCCGCAACCGAGAAGCATTCTAAAATCCTAATATACTGATACTGATTTCGCAAAGGGGTAAACAAATTTTGAAATATTTATGATTTTACTATGACTCATCGCAATGGGTTGGGGATGTACTTCGTAAGTACCACTGAACTAACGGTCAACCTTCATAGAACTCACTTAAGTATATAAAATGCGAATACACCAACAAAGAGTAGATTTCATTGGAACAAAAAATGTAAATTTCAAGACAGTTATTCCAGCAAGCTTAGCGAGTTTGCTTTCCACTTTAGATAATTATGTTCACTGAACTTTAAACCATTTGACACTATAATGACATACTACGTCGTATGTGTCATTTTTCGGTCAGACCATATTTAGTTGGGAGAAGCGAAAGGGTTAAATTTGTGTGGACTGTCAGTCCGCGATGTTAATTAACAGTTCTCGGCAAGCGGTAATTCATTTCCATTCAATGAAAACCGAATGAGCGGATGGAGAAGCTGAGAGAAATGCAGCAAGGTAAATACAGGTAAAAGAAAAGGTAAATGAAATAAATATATACTCGTACAATATGCTTTTACCAGCGGGAAAAATGTCATATAAATATTTAAGGAAGTTTCAGGATTAAATAGTAAAGAGGTGAGCGATTAATTGTCGCTGCGAAATGGTCACTTTAAAACATGTTCAGCAACTCTTGCTTCTGAGTGTTCGCCAGATGATGTGTCGAACCACGCTCTTGTTTCTGATAAAATTAGATAACGCGTATCTTCAAGTTACTGGATTGTTATTCCAGCATAATGTTGGCACTCGTCTTAACTGTTATACAGGGTGGTCCAAACGTCTCTATATATTTTGCCGAAATAACGATATTTCTATTTTATTTTCTCCAGGCCAATGATGATGATGAATGTACAAGAACGTGTGATGGTAGTTACACTACGTATCCAAGGTAGGAAGTGCAAAGAAATTTGAGAACAATTCGAAAGATTTCACAACCCAGCATCTACAGACAAAGCAATTCGCGAGCTGGTCAGTAAATTTAAAAGAACACGATCTGTTCATGATGAGGCAAAATCTGGATGCCCGGGTACCTCCCAAGAAAATGTCGAATTAGTAAGAGATGCCTTTGAAACAAATCTTAGCATGTCAACTCGCACACCATCACGTACACTGAGCATACCAAAAACGACTGTTCTAAGGATTTTAAAATCACCATTAAAAAAGAAAAGTTACCATATTCAAGTGCTACATGAGTTACACGAAGAGGATTATCCAAGACGAGCCGCCATGTGCAGAGAATTGATTGAAAAAATTCATACCGAAAACTTATTAAACCACATTTCTTCAGCGATGAGACCACATTTCACACATGCGGAAAGGTTAATCGACATAATTGCCGTATCTGGGATAGTGAAAAACCAACCGAGTTCTACGAATGGGAGAGAGATTCTCCAAAAGTTAATGTCTGGTTGGGTATGACAAGATTAAAGATTTAATGACCTTTTTTCTTTGCAGAAGCTACGGTAACATGGCCAATTTATCTTGACATGCTTCAGCAGTTTCTTGAACCCCAGCTTCGTTCAGATGGCATTCTCGATACTGTTGTCTTTCAACAGATGGAGCTCCATGTCACTATGCAAACGTCGTTCGAACGTACTTTAATGAGCTCTTACGAAATCGCTGGATTGGACATGGTGGAAACAGGCCCTGGGCAGCACGATCTCCGGATAAACACCACTAGACTTGTTTGCGTGGTCTTTATAAAGTCGGAGGTTTACAAAACAAGAGTTACAAACCTGCAGGATCTGCGAAGCCGCATTGTCGCGGCAGTCGCTAAAATAACCCCAGAGATGCTCGAGAATATGTTCTACAATGCAGTGGACAGATCTGAGATTTGTAGAGACACTGATGGTGCTTACGTCGAATCTTAGACCTAAGCTTCATAAATAAATATACATCTAATTATGTTACTACATTTTTATCCTAAAATACTATTATTACAGCAAAATAGATAGGGACTTTTGCACCACCCTGTACTTTAAAAATATATAAAATTTGATAATTTGGTTCTCAAATTTTGAATATAGACACCATATAGATAAACATTAGAACAGCGATTCCCAACCTATGGTAAGCGGAGCTCTTTTAAGTGGTGCAAGAGGGTTTTAATTCGCAGCTTGATAAATGATAATTAATTTAATTATAATGTATTTAAAGAGTAATATTAGTTGTAGATGAATAACCGACAACCTTTCCGACTGTGGTACTAAGATAAACATGGTGGTACGTCGATCTAAAAAGGTTGGGAACCCTTGTATTAAAATATTCACATTAATTAATGATAACTACGCCAAAGTTATTAACGTTGTTTCTTGAAGGATAATTTTAAAACTTTTGAGGTAATCGAATCGGATCGCAATATAATTTTGTCGCA
>JAJOZX010005927.1:220000-255000 GCA_023014485.1 Bathynomus jamesi
GGTCCCGGGTTCGATTCCCGGGTGGTTACCTCATTTTTCATTTGTTCGTTCTCCCTCCTTATCTTGTGCGGAACGTTCTTCTATACAAGCGTCGTTCTTTACATATATATATATATATATATTAAAAGTAAGTTGTTAAAAATACAGTTATTTGCCTATAAAACTAATGAGTCAAGTTAAAAGTTACTGTACTGAGAAATGTAACTCAATTAAACTACACTTACATGTAAAAAGTAATCGAATCACTTTCAAGTTACTTCAAGATTCCTTGATTTTCAAGGGTTTAGATTTTTCACAAGGTGCAAATTAATTAAGAGTGGTTGCGAGATAGGAAACAGAGGGTGGTCACTGGTCGTTGATCATGCGGTGTCGTGTTGGGCTAATGTAGCGAGTGGCGTTCCTCAGGGTTCTGTATTGGGCCCCTTGCTTTTTCTTATATATATTAACGATTTAGATGTCGGCCTAGTCAGTACAGTTTCAAAGTTTGCGGATGACACAAAGCTGGGTGGTAGGGCGATTAATGACGAAGATAGAGGTAAAATCCAGGTAGATCTGAATAAAATCGTTGATTGGTCAGTCACATGGCGAATGAGATTTAACGTCGATAAGCGCAAAATTTTACATATAGGTTCACGTAACGGTAATTTTGTGTATAGTATGTCAGAGAAGGAGTTAACAAGCGTAGAGCAGGAAAAAGATTTAGGAGTTATAGTCAATGGTGATTTAAAAGTAGTGAAACAAAGTACAGCAGCGGTCAATAAAGCGAACAAAGTGTTAGGTTTTATAGCTCGGAATTTTGAGTAAAAATCGCGCGATATTATAGTTCCTCTTTATAAATCATTAGTTAGACCCCATTTGGAGTACGCAATCCAATTTTGGAATCCACATATGCGCAAAGATATAGACAAAATCGAGAGTTCAAAGACGAGCAACTAAGATGATTCCGTCACTTAGGTCAAAGTCGTACGAGGGTAGGCTTAAGGAATTAAAATTGACTACACTCGAGACTAGGAGGCTAAGGGGTGATCTAATCCAGGTTTTCAAAATTATGAATGGGTTCGATAACGTAGATAGAGATAGCTTTTTCGAAATATCTCAATATAATAGGACTAGAAATAACTGGTGTAAGTTGACAAGTAGAAGGTTCGAGACAGTAGTTGCCAAAAACTTTTTTACGCATAGAATAGTAAATAGGTGGAATAGTTTGCCGGTAGAAGTAATTAGTAGCACGTCTATAAACATGTTTAAAAATCGATTAGACGCATATGTTGATAGATTGGGTATAGTTTAAGGTAGTAAAATTAAGGCTTTGTGGTTCGGAACCCACGTAAAATTGTAGGTCCCCTCCGCCACCACGGAGGACATGCACAACACACAATTACGAACACAGGTAGACCAGCCATGAGTGGATCCTAGGGTCTTTGTTTGTCTGAAACATTATTACAAGTTTCCACTAATACGCTCACTCTAGGTTATATATATATATATATCAGGGTTGGGTCGATTAACTTCCAAAATTAAAGTTAAATTAATTGGTAAGAATCTCAAATTAAGTTAAGTTAATGCAAATTTAAAAAGATGCTTGTAGGTTATCTCCTCCCCACCAATTTTGACAGAATATTTTCGTTAAAACTAACGAAAATATCACGACTTAACCTAACCAAGGTAAATATTTACATTAGGGTTTCCACCCAATTTTGACGCCAAAATACATTTTCCTATGTATGATGTGCTTTGTTCAAATCTGGCCTTCATTTTATGCGAAAATGAACCAATCAAAGTTATTAGACTTCAAAGTTTTAACATATTTTGGTTAATTTCCCCATAAAATGAAGGCCAGATTTTAACATTGCATATCAAATACTACTAGAAAAATGCATTCCAGTGTCTAAATTGCTAGAGAACCTAACCTAACATAACCTACCTAACCTAACTTACCTAACCTAACTTACGTAACCCTAATATCAATGGATTCATCTTAGGAACACTCAGATCCACACTCTCTACATTTAAAAGACGACTGTAACACACCATGTTTGACAAAAATCTCCATCAATATTGTTAATATCTATAATCATATCTTCGAAATACATTTCACATCCTACACACGCCATATTGGAAAACCAACTAATGAAGAAAACGGAAAACACTGTAGCCGCATACCTCATTTTTTGTAGCCAAATGTGATTTTTCCACCCAAGTAGATACACTTATGACGACGTCATTCAAAAAATTATGACCAAAATGGAGTTAAGAAAATAATTTCTTTAAAAGCCTATGACATTATAAATACGCAATTGCGCAAATAATAACATATACCATTAGACTCCTAAAGTTATGCTGAAACGTTTGATAACAGCCAGTATTATCAACTTGGTGGAGACCTTAATATAAATAATTTCCTAACCAATTATCAAGGCGTACAGATGATCTATTAGTAAATAGTAAATACTATTCCAGAAACAAACAATGTTACAATTAATAACAGATCAACTGTACGCCCTTGATAATTGGTTGGGTTAAGTCGTGATATTTTCGTTAGTTTTAACGAAAATATTCTGTCACAATTGATGTGGAGGGAGATAACCTACAAGTACCTTTAAAAAATTAACTAAAGTTAATTTTGAAAGTTAATCAATTAAGTTAATCAATTAACTTCTTCTTTCTTGGAAGTAGTCTGTAGAATCCTCATTATATATAACTAATCAAGGTCATGATAAACCTGTAGTTATGTGGGATCATCCTGGATGTGTGGTTATCAATGTCTGATATATTATATGTATTGTTTTGCATATTATACAGGGCAAGCCATGAGAATAATTTTTTCTATAAGCTTTTATTATTTTTCTGTTTCTTATAAATAAATTAAATTTGTTCATGGTCGGAACTCAACAAGTCTCAACTTTTAGGCATTTAATAGTTTTCCATTGTAAAAATGAAGGCAAAATGAATTTAAGAACAAATTGTTTTCTAAACTGTATGTTTTATATTGTACACTATTGGGTGACAGCCAGGAGGGGGGGTGCCATCGGGAGAGTTGAAATACCAGTACAAGTTTTCAAACCAAATGAAAAATTCGCCAAAGTAAGAAAAAAAAATTAAAAAATGTTCAAACTATTACAACAGCTTAACGTTAATTTCCACTACAAAATAAATTTTTATTTTTATTGGCAATACAAAATTTACAAACGAAAAATTAAATATTTGATAAAAATTACATCGAAAGGCGAACGTTTGTTGACGTTTTAGTCATCAGTTTGTTGAGCATAGCCAGCTGGCTGCAACTGACATTCCAAGTCTTGTTCACTTGACACTGTGACTCCATATACATGAGGTATGTTTCATTAAATAATTATGATAAAGTATAAAGTGCTGGTATTTATAATAATATCATGGTACTTATACCAGTGTTCAGTAATTTTTGACAATGTGGTATCATAGTGATATTTAAGTGTTTATAAATGCATCGTCGTGATGTTATAATACCTGGTAAATGCATCGTCGTGATGTTATGATAAATTTGTTCAGTTAATGTACAGGGTGTACATAAAGTCAGGATCTATTTTTGTGAAGCACTTGGAAATTATATGGAATTCAATCATGAAATGATAAAGTGGTAACATTTATTAAATAATTAAGAGTAGGATTCGACGTGACGCCCATCAGTATCCCTGCACAGCTCAAATCGTTCCGCAGCATTTCTAAACACATTCTGGAGCATTTGCGGGGTTATGTTATCTGCAGCAGTTCGTATACGTGTACGTAAGTTTTCAAGACTCATAATCTTCGTCTGATAGACGTGCGATTTGATAAAGCCCCATGCAAAGAAATCTAAAGGGGTTAAATCTGATGATCTCGCTGGCCAAGGTCTGTTGCTTCCGCGTCCGATCCAGCGATTTGGAAAACGTCCATTTAGATAATCCTGAACAATTTTGGCATAGTGACAAGGAGCACCATCATGTTGATAGACGACGGTACTAACAATCCTATCCCCAATCAGCTGAGGTTCAAGGGATTGCTGCAACATGTCCAGATAAATAAGCCCCGTAACTGTAGCTTCAGCAAAGAAAAAAGGACCATAAACCTTAGATTTTGTTAAACCCATCCAGACATTAACTTTAGGTGAGTCTCTTTCCCAATTTTGGACGAAATCATTCGGTCTTTCATCTGCCCAAATTCGACAGTTATGGCGATTTACTTTTCCACACGTATGGAAAGTGGCTTCATCACTAAAGAGAATGTTGTCCATTAAATTATCACTCCAGATTTGTTCTATGAGATCAGCACACACAGTACTTCGTCGAGGGAAATCTTCCTCATGTAAATCATGTAAAACCTGCAAATGATAGCTTTTCTTCTGCAAATTAACTTTCAGAATTTTGTGCACAGGCCGAGTCTGTGTGATGCAGCACGAACGGACGTACGTGGCTCCTCAGTGATAATTCCGCGTACTGCATTCACGGTAAGATCTGACATACACGGTCGTCCTGATCTTGCCTCATCATTTACAGATCCCGTTCGTTTAAATTTGTTCACCAATTTTCGTATTGTCTTGTCTATTGGCCCCGGCTTATGAAATCTCCTTCTAAACTTCTCTCTGATGTCATTGTATTTCTTTCCCTCGATTCGCCAAATTACTATTGCCACACGCTCTTCTGTATTCATTCTAAGGGCTTCTGAAAAGAAAAATAGAAAAAAATAATTATTTCACAAAAATAGATCCTGACTTTATGTACACCCTGTATTTCAAGTCATAATAGTTCATGCTTGTTATGCATGTTCATGCTTTATACCTTTTGATTTTAAAATTTTGCAAAAAACATCCACTATGAAGCGAAATCGACCCAGTGGATTCCAACAAAGAAAAATGAAGAAGGCAAGAGAAGAGGTGGCTCAGGCAATGTCCGGATCAATTTTGAAGTATGTGACGCCTTCAACATCAAGTGCAATAGGAGAAAGTCCTGAAGATATTCAGCCTGGTGAATCTGAAGGGCAAATACAAGAAGCATCTTCACAAGAGGATTCAAATGAGAGAGAGCAAGGATTGGAGGATGGCAATTCATCTTCTAAAAGCAGTGAAACTGATGAAGAGGAAGAAGACGCCAGCAAAAGTCTACACCAACAGGAGGAAGACTCTGATGAAGAAGAGGAGACGGATAGATTTTTAATTTATTCTGATGTCGCTGCTTGGCCAATCACGGTTCCAAATGACTTGAGAGTTGATCTTATTAAGAGGGGAAGTGAGCCCTTCCAAAATAGGGATGGACCTTTCAGTGCAGTTCAAAGACAAGGAGAGAAATCCAAAGGGAAGAGTCGACAGCTGACCACTGCATGGTTCTATAAGGCTCTGCCAAATGGCGAGTAAGTTTTGAGAACATGGATGGTTTACTCTCCATCAAAAGAAAGTTTGTTTTGTTTTTGCTGCAGACTGTTTGCTCTTGATGACAAAGGAATTGGAACATCCAGCTTTGTCACTGGGTTTGAAGCATGGTGGAAGCTAAACCCAAAGGTGTCTGACCATGAGGCTTCTGAGCAACATCTCTCATGCCTGGAGAAATGGAAGACCTTGGGAGCAGGGTTGAAGCTTCAAAAAACCATTGATCAAGTTCATCAAGCAACAATGGACAAGGAGAGAAAGAAATGGAGGGATATTTTACATCGCCTCTTGGACGTAACCTTGTTTCTGGCTCACCAGAATCTTCCTTTTCGTGGTCACAAAGAGGACATGTCATTAGCAAACAAAGAAAACTTCATGGAATTGGTAGAGTTGCTGTCAAATTATGATCCAGTTTTGAAAAAACATTTTGTAAGGATTAAGCATTCTATTCCATCTGGGACGAGAGTGGCTTCGTATTTATCTCCAAAGATTCAGAATGAGTTCATTTGCCTTTTGGGAAATTACGTCAAAGAGAAAATAGTGGCTGATATTAAGAAAGCAAAGTATTTTGGGATTTTTTTGACAGCACTCCTGATGTGTCCCACACTGATCAGATGTGTGAAGTGATCAGATACGTCCATATTGAATGTGACAAAGTTGAAGTAAAGGAATCAGTCTTGGGCTTCTTCCCTATTGCCGGAAAGACTGCTGCTGAGCTCACAGGGGATATCCTGAGACATCTGGAGAGAGATGGACTGGACATAAACCTGTGCCGTGGTCAAGGATATGACAACGCTGCAACTATGGCTGGGATTCATGGTGGTGTTCAGTCAAAGATCAGAGAAATTAATCCCAAGGCTTTGTTTGTGCCTTGTGCAAATCATTCTCTGAACCTTTGCGGAGTGCACTCATTTGGAAGCGTTTCTTCATGTGTGACTTTTTTTGGAACCTTGGAGAGAGTCTATTCCTTCTTTTCAGTCTCAATTCATCGATGGGAAGTGCTGATGGAGAATGTAGGCATGACAGTCAAAACACTTTTCCAGACAAGATGGAGTGCTCATTATGACGCTGTGAAACCATTGAAGACAAATTTTGAAAAGCTGACCTCAACCCTTGAAGTACTGTGCGATCCCAAAGAAAATGTGGACACAAGAGGATCAGCTCAGATTTTGCTGTCTGCTGTATGTGATTTATCTTTTTTGAGTTACCTTTCTTTTTGGTGTGAAGTCCTGGAAGAAATTAATCTCACACAAAAGTATTTGCAAACAGTTGGAATCAGCCTTGAAAAGTGCATTGTGAAGCTCCAAGCTCTAAAACTGTTTCTTGAAGATCAGCGCAATGAAACTGTGGAGAGGGCCATTCATTATGCAACTACAAAGTGTGAGGAAATGGACATTTCTATGGAGAGAAGAGGGAGAGTAAAGCTCCGAAAAAGGATGCCAGGAGAGATGGCAAAGGATGCTGGTCTCACATTGCCAGATGAAGTAAAAAGGGCTATGTTTGAATGTCTTGATCGCTTTCATCAAGAATTGGAGATTCGTTCCCAGGCAATGGATCAAATTCTGTCAATCTTCGCTGTTATTCAGCCAAACACTTTGGTTGTTGCAACAGAAGAACAACTTCGGAAGTATAGTCGAAGTTTGACTCAGATTTTCGATCAATTCCCTGATGAAGATATCAGTGTGCAAACTGGACGACTTCGGAGGCATTTGGAAGCTGCCAAAATCAGCGTTGAAGAGGCAAAGAAATGGACAGCATTGCAGTTTCTGGAGTTTATTGTGAAATGGGATTTTTGTGAATCTTTGCCAAGCTGTGTCTATTGCTTCATGTGAAAGAAGTTTTTCCAAATTGAAATTAATAAAAAATTTCTTTCGCTCGACCATGAGTCAGACAAGATTGATAAATCTGGCTTTACTTTCAATTGAACATGAATATGCAAAGGTGAATTTTGATGAGGTCATTGATCAATTTGTAGAAATTAAGGCTCGAAAGCAGAGACTGTGAATCCTCTCTCTTTACCTTTGAAGAATAGGCTGAGCGTTGAGACTGGATTTCCTGTGTTTTTTGTATAAAATAAAATGCAGTATTACCTGTTCACTGAATTTTTAATGTCCTGCATTTTTCTTATTTCCAATTTGCTTATGACAGTACTGTACTGTTTAAAAATCTACTTGCAAACATAATATATTTTTCTGTGTGTTTAAATTTTAAAATTATTTACGGGGGGGGGGGGGGCCAAAGGAAGAATCCGCCCCGGGTGCCAAATACTTTAGGTACGCCCCTGAACATAATCCAGATTCCTTACTGACAATAGTCAAATTACTTTAGACACAAAATATATACTTCACTTCCAAATTAAATATGCTTGTTAACTTTACAGAAGATGAGGTTCTCAAACCTTTCGTCGCTTAGCCTATTACATTTCACTCAGAAAGAAAAAAACAGCATTTTTATAGGGAAATTAATTGGAAATTAATTGAAGTTAATCAATTAATTTTGAGATATTTCAATTAAGTTAAATTTTTTTAAAAATTTAACTACTTAAGTTAATTAACTTAACTGGCCCAACCCTGATATATATATATATATATATATATATATATATGATGAATAAAACCACGAAGGAAAGGAAACACAGAATGGTGCTCAAGCGCTTTCGTCTAATGACATCCTCAGGAACACTGAAGTAAATAAAGAGTTCAAGACTATATATAGGTTACAAAAAAAAAAAATATATATATATATATAATAAATATAGAAATAAAAAATTGTGGGAGGAGCATACAAATTTGTAAGGAAAACTACCAATTTTAGCACTTTGCCCGAATTCAACACAAGATCAAATGGATTGTTTACAACCAATTTTATAGATAATGCTTGAATGATATATATAGGTCACAAAAAAAAATAGAAAATAAAAATAAATTGAAAAATAAAAATTGTAAGAGGAGCATACAAATTTATAAGGGAAAATTATCAAAGTTTTAGCACTCTGCCCTTCTTGTCTAAATCCGTTCTGAACGAATTCAAAACAACGGGATCGAGTTGAGAAAGACCTTTGCTCATGTTAGAGTTATTTGTAAGTTGGATAATAGCAGACTCAAGACTATTTCTATTAACAATGTTGCTAGAGTGAAACAAAACTGAAGCATTATTCCAATCAATACAATGGGATAACTCGGACAAATGGACAAAAAGGGCACAGGACAACTGTTCCGTTCTAACGGAATATTGATGCTGTTTTACACGCGTGTGCAAATCCTTTCCCGTCTGACCAATGTAAAAGGAATCACATTGTTTACAACTAATTTTATAGATAATGCCTGAATTATTGGTAGGGCTACTTTTTACTATGATATTTTTCGCAATATTGTTATATGAAAATACTACATTAATATCCAAAAGTTTAAGTACATTAGCAATGCCTAAAAAGCCCGGAAAAAATGGAAGTACTAAAATATTCTTTGACAAAGTGCGAGTGTTATTACTCACACGATAGAAGGTTCGTTTTGTTTGCCTTGTTAAGATTCCATAAACGCAGGTGGGTAGCACAGATCACTTCCAATACCGTTGATTTTTTCCAATTCGGCATCGATGTATTCCGAACTGGCGATCCTAAGAGCGCGGAGAAACATTGAAGAAAATATGGCCTTCTTAATGGGGGTGTTATGTCCAGAGTAAAAGTGTACGTCGGACAAATTGTTTGTTTTTTCCGATAGATACTAAACTCAAAACCTGGGCTTTCCCTATGTACACGCACATCCAAAAACGGGATCGAGTTGTCTTGTTCCACTTCTAAAGTAAACTTAATGGAGGGGACTTGATCATTTAACTGAAGGAGGAAGTCATCCAGGTCACGATTCATGGGCCAGATACACAAAATATCGTCGACGTACCGCAACCATGGGATGCCAACCCCAAGGATTCTCGGAATGTAAGTAATTTCGAAAAACTCCATATAAATATTGGAGAGGAGGGGCAACAAGGGGTTGCCCATGGCCATCCCAAAAACCTGTTGATAATACTCACTATTGAGAGTGAATTTACAGTCTTTGATGCAAAGCTTAATAAGTTCCAAAACGATGTGTGCAGGTAGTGGCAGGTCGTACTTATGTAATTCTTGAGAGAGAAAGTCAAGCATATCGTCAATCGGTACTTTTGGCGATATGCTTGACTGTTACTTAATATTGTGTAACAAACTGGCAACGTTCTGCTTCCAGTTAAGGTTTTAAAAATGACATAAAATGAAACTTCAGACTTTCTGAAGAGTAAATAGAGTACAGTATATTTATATCTTTATATAACCTAAAACTGATGATATCCTGGACTTCTTTAATGTAAGGAAGTCCCTTGTTGAACTCCACACGCAGGGTAATCTTTGATGACGTGTTTGTTTACTGTGTTTGTTCACTCGAAAAATCCGACTTAAATTACTCTAGGTATGTCTCCGAGTAGGATTAAGAAGAACTTAATTTCTTAAGCCAAGTTCTCGATTCGTCAAAATCTAGTGAAAATGGACGAAAACTTGAGTCAGATCTTAAGATCTGATCTAAGTTTTAATAGCTTTTTAACGAATCGAAAACAACTGAATGAAGCGTATTCACGAAAGCTAGACTGTTTGCGCGTGAGCGTAGCATTCGTAGCCCACGTAGGCCCAGCTGACAAACATAAAACAGCACATAAGCGGATCCAGATGAGGGCCAGGGGACTTAATTTGGATGCTCCATACATCCTGGTTAAACGAAATTAGGTAAAACGTTTGAATGCTTATGTCCACGTTGCTTCAATTAAGCCCCCTAGCTCCCCCTCTGGATCCGCCTATGAAGCAGCAAACGACATTTAGATAACGTTTTCACTGTCGGGCTGTTCACTGTCATGTTTACTTTCAATCTAAAAAATGAGTGTCAAACCAAACGTTTATTTTAAATGTGAAACTCGAGTAACTGTAACTTACAGAGTTAAAAGTTAGTAGTGGAAAGTAACCGAGTTGAAATATAAGTTACTCTCTTTTGAAAGGAACTCAGAGACCCATCAAAGTTACTGAAAAAGTAACTGTTACAGTAACTCAATTACTTTCCAGTTTGCATATATATATATATATATATACTGTATATATATATATATATATATATATATATATATATATATATATATATATATATATATCGTAGTAAGAATTTCACTGCCGTGTTAACTCTAGCAAGGCATATCGAAGCGAACATACAGTACATACATACAAGAGAGAGAGAGAGAGAGAGAGAGAGAGAGAGAGAGAGAGAGAGAGAGAGAGAGAGAGAGAGAGAATCTTCTCATTAATTTATTTCCTATTTCTCTTAATCTGAGTACCTCGAGGTCATCTGGGTATTGAATATTGAATACTGTAGTTATGCATGCAGAAACATTGGCTTCCATAATAACCCTGACGTTATAGGAAAGTCGCATTGGCTTTCAACTTTCCTTCTTGTTTTATTAAAGCAGATACTGTAAATTTATGTGTACGAATATACTGTTCATTCCTCAAGTACAACATTTCAAAGTTTAGTTTTCTACATAACTGGAATATAATTCCTATATGTTAACCAGATGTCGTTATCCAGAAAGGATTTAAGGACATCTCATCAACGTGACGTAAAATCTACAAGTTAATTTGAGTTAGATTAAGTCAGATTTGGGTAGATTAATTTAGTTTTTTTTAGTATGTCGACATGTCCCGTCAAGTAAATGGGTATAAATCCTTCTGTTATTTCTTTGAGCATTTTCTGTCTTCTCAAAAAATCTATTTTTGACAACTGTGCCTTTATTTATATCATATCTTGGTGTTGAAGGCAATTTAATTGTAAAATATTTCAGCCCCACACAAAGGGGAGGAATAATTAAAAGTGAAATTAAAATTATTAGTTTTTAAAAGGTATGTTTCTCAAACTTTTAACATGAACAAAAGACCCAATATATAATATACATATATAAGAGTTTGGATTCATAGGCAGAATTCACCTCTTTTATCTTAATAATTGTTCAAATTGCATGCCATTAACTTGCATACACGTATCAATTCTTCCACGTAGGATCCTCTGAATGCTTCTCAGTTCCCTCATACTGAATTTGGCACACAAAATTAATAAATAACCCTAATGGCCTAGAGTCCAGACTTCTGAAACACTCTATATATATATATATATATATATATATATATATATATATATATATATATATATATATATATATATATCACACAGGGTGATGCATAAATGTTTCATAAATCGCAGGGTGTATTCTTGAGACAAAAGTAAAAAGACCATATAAACACAGGTCGAGAAACCCGTAGGTTTCGAGCTATAACACGTGAATGAAAGAAGACGGATAAAGCAAACTTTTCAAGGGACGGCATTATTAACGCTCACAGCATGCATACTTGGGCAGAGGAAAATCCTCACGCAACAAGTAGAGCACATCAGGAATGATTTGCAATCAACGTGTGGGCTGGCATTATTGGATATCATCTTATCGACCCATATCTGCTACTGCAGCGACTGACTGGAGATTCGTATAGGCGTTTCCTTGAGCAGACTTTGTCAGTGCTATTTGAAGATGTGCCTATCAGAACTCGACGACTAATGTAGTTCATGCATGATGGTGCACCAGCTCATTTCGCCCGTTTAACGAGGGAATATCTCGATGCTGTGTATCCTGACAGGTGGATAGGGCGCGGTGGTCTTATTCCGTGTCCACCTCGGTAACCAGACTTAAATCCTCTTGATTATTACTTGTGGGGTCATTTAAAAAGCCTAGTTTATGTTACAGAAGTCCGAGCACGTGATGAATTGTGGCAACGAGTTCGAGAGAATTGCGAAACGATCCGCAATACTCCAGGAATTTTTGAGTGTCAGACAATCACTGGTGCGACGTGTTGAGGCATGCATTCAAAAAGTAGGAAAGAATTTCGAACATTTACTTTAATGAAGCAAATGTATCACACTGTGTATGTGCATGAAATGTAAAAAAATCTTTAGGAGTTTCATTTTTCTGTCGCGGTTCTACGGGTTTCTCGACCTATATTTATATGGTCTTTTTTCTTTACTTTTGCCTCAAGAATACACCCAGCTATTTATGAAACACACTTATGCATCACTATATATATATATATATATATATATATATATATAAAATCCTCAATAGGAATATAAAGACAAGGGATACGACTTTCAACATTTATTGGCCAAACGTTTCGGTCCACTGAGGGGCCATCTTCAGTGACTAAATGAAAGCATCCAAATTCAATATTATATATATATATATATATATATATATATATATATATATATATATATATATAGGGTGTCCCATAAGTCCGGCATCATAGGATAAATTCATATTTTTCTATTTCTACAAACCATAATTCATATTTTTCTCTTTCTACAGGCCATAATGTCTGTGAGCAAGGAAGAACGAATCCAGATAATTCTACTCATAGGAAATCGGAGCCAAAGAGAGGCCGCTGCTGAATTTAACAGACTGCATCCAGACCGCGAGCCAATAACACAGAGTTTGTGTCAGCAGACTTGTTGCAAAGTTTAAGGAAACAGGATCCATAGAAGATAAACCACGCAGTGGACCTTCAAGGAGGCCCACTGACGATGATACAGCGACTGCTATCCTGGCTCATTTTAACAGAAGTCCCAATAAGTCTCTTCGGCGATTGTCCGCCGAGACAGGAGTGTCGAAAAGTAGCATCCATCACATTCTTCAGGCTCACAAATGGCATCCATATAAACTTCAGATCCTACAGAAATTAAGCGAAGATGATCCCGACCGGCGGATGGAATTTTGTGAATGGGCTACGGAACAATACATATTGAGCACGTTCTGTAAATAAAAGCTTTTGTTTTGCCTTTTTTATTATTTTTGCTATGATGCCGGACTTATGGGACACCCTCTATATACGTGTACAGGGTGGGCCGTAAGTTTCCATACATATGAAAAATTAAACGTTTGTTTTTATGTTTCAGATACCCTAAGAATATGCGTTTGACGTAAGATCTTGTTTACTGATGAAGCAAATTTTTACGTCAATGGAGAGGTTAATCGGCAAAACATACGTTATTGGAGTAATGCTAACCCTAACTGGCTGAGTCCGACGAAGATGCAAGGTGCCGGTAAAGTGATGGTGTGGGCCGGGATATGGGGTGACAGAATTATTGGACCAATTTTTGTCAGTGGAAATCTTAATGCCGAAAGGTATCTTAACATGTTGCGAGAAGAGATTTTCCCATCCCTGCTAAACGAGGAAGGTAACTTCCCAGTTTACTTCCAGCAAGATGGAGCTCCACCTCATTATGGTGTTCACGTGCGTCGGTATTTGGATCAGCAGCAGTTTCCGGATGCTTGGATTGGTCGGCGTGGTCCTGTGGAGTGGCCTCCCAGATCCCCAGATCTCACCCCCCTTGATTTTTATCTTTGGGGGCACTTGAAGGCCATGGTGTATCAGGAAAAGATACGAGACATAAATCATCTAAAGGAACGTATCACCAACGCCATTACAAGCATAACGTCAACTGTGCTAATGCGTGTTCATCAACAGTGGGGAACACGTATTGAAATGTGTTTTCAAAACAATGGCAACCATGTAGAGCATATTATATAAATAAAAATGGTTGTCCATAAAAAATGTTTATTTTTCCTATGTATGGAAACTTACGGCCCACCCTGTATATATATATATATATATATATTATATATAATATATATATACATATACTACCTAATTACGACAAAATAGATTAACATGTTATTACCTGCAAACTATAACAATGTCGATATTAGCTAATGGAAACATGTTTTTGACAAGTTTTAAATTGGGATTTAGGATAATATTATAACGGACTGGCAATTAATTTTATCTCAAATTTTCTTCATAGTAAGCGTTTAATGATGTATTAGCATTAGTGTCAAATCATATATACAGAGTTATTCTGAACTTCAAAAGTTAGGCACCATAGCAACGAAATTTAAAAATATAATACGTTTGGATAACCTTAAACATACATACATACATACATATATCAGGGTGACCATTATCCAAGGGGTAAAAATAAAAAATAAAATTCTTTTGGGGCACCCCATACATTTATGAGGATTGACTAAAAACTTAAGTACACAAAATTTGAAAGGAATCAAAGCATGTTAAGGGATCGCTACCAGCCCTTGAAGTTTCTCCCCCTGTGATACTTGTTGCACAGTATGCATCATACGTACAGCGAGCTACTAAAATAAACAAAAAGTTCAATACGCGATGCAAATTTCTCTCAAACATTCAATGAAAAGGGAGAAAAAAAATGTACAAATTTCCTACAGATCCGAAGTAAAATAAAATGCTCGAAACTACTTTCATGCTCCAATATTACAGAATCAAAGAACATATACATAAATATATACCTTTGGTTAGCTTCCGCACGAATTGTTCATCCTGACGAACGTCACGCTTTTCACTGCACTTTAGACCTACAGTTTAATGTGGAATCCGAACCACGCCCCACCAGCATCCCAGCGTCTTAACCACTAGGCCACCCAGGGTATCCATTTATCTACCAACCACTTTCTTTATTGTGTGGAAGGATGAACAGCTGGGTTTTGCTGCGAGCCGGATGCCCACCGGGTCTCGATCCCAGGGCCAATGGATTCGTAGTCAGCGAAGCTAATTACTACACCACCGAGGGGCTACTGGGCATATATATATATACACAGGGCGTCCCAAAAAAATGTATACACACTTTAACAGCTGATAGCTCAATTGATGTTGCTTTCTTTCCAAGTTAAACCCATTAGAATTAATAAGGGCAGTCAGACTAAGCTTTGAACAAAGGAAATTCATTCTAAAATGCTACTGGAAGTGTGAAAACGCAGTTGAAGTGCAAAGACAGTTTAGGAGGGAGTTTCAAACAGATCCACCAACGCGACTTACCATCACTCGAATTAGAGATAAGTTTGAAGCCGATGGAACTGTTCAGAATGTCCACAAGAAGCGTTCCGGAAGACCACGGACATCGACAAGCCCCACAAAGCAAGAAAGAGTACTGGAAACGTATCACCAAAGTCCAAGAAAATCTGTGCGGCAAGCGAGTCGTGAGGTAGGAATTTCAGAATCGTCTGTCCAACGCATTTTGAAGCGCTGTCAATGGAAAAGTTACATTCCAAGATTAGTCCATGCTATTAATGAAGATGATCCGGACCGAAGAGTGGAGTATTGCGAGTGGTACTTGGCACGATGTGGATGTGGATTGGACGAAGGGGTTTCGTAGAATACCCTCCGCGTTCACCAGACCTCACACCACTAGACTTTTTTTTATGGGGATACTTAAAAGACAAAGTCTACGCTATAAAACCTGCAACAGTCGCTGAATTGAGAGCAGCCATTGAACGAGAATGCACACAAATACCAAACGAAATGTTTCGTGATGTTTGCGATTCCATTGCTTCGCGTTATCAGCAGTGCCTGGACCAGAACGGACGTCAGTTTGAAAACAGGCGTTGACAAAACAATTAAATAATGTCTGTAGATTCTATTACATTTTGAAAATGAAATGTATTTTAATAAACACTGCCTTTATAATTATTTAAAGTGTGTATACATTTTTTTGGGACGCCCTATATATATATATATATATATATATATATATATATATATATATATCGTAAAGAACGACGCTTGTATAGGAGAACATTCCGCGCAAGATGAGGAGGGAGAACGAACAAATTAAAAAATGAGGTAACCACCCGGGAATCGAACCCTGGATCTTCCGATTGCCGGTCAGATATGATAACCACTACACCATGGTCCTCACTCGATCAGAAGTCGTAATTCTCCTACATAGGGTTAACTCCTACTAGGGTTATGACATTTTTATAACCTCATGTTCCTGTATCATAAATCGATGAACTTTTGCCCCCTGACAATGAAAATAACAGTTTTTTCGATATATTTTGAAAAAACTTCACCCCAAAATAAAAAATAAAAAATTAATAAAATAAATAGAAATTTGCATGTTTATTTCACAATTATTATACATAAACATATATTATATTATACAACATTATACCTATACAATACATATTAATTATACAAATACAATATTATACATTTACTCTATTATTGTTTTAATTGTTTTACTTATTGCTTAAAATAAACCTGTAACTAATATACTATATTTGCTTTCGGGGTGACATTTTTTTTTAATTCTGAAGAATTAGGCCCTTTTTTATTGTTTTCAAGCAAACGTTCATCGATTGATGATACAGGAAACAATATTTATGACACAAAATTAAAAAGTCATAACCCTAATGAACACGGGTTGAAATTTAAACAGAATGTAAGACTTTAACTTTCAATTAATAATGACAAATAAAGTAGAATTGAGACTAAATTTCACAATATCAAAAGGAGTAGATTCTTCTGAAGCTAAACCAATATTCACTCCTTTTTTTCCCCCCAAATTGCTTTATTTTTGATTCCACCCAACTGGTTGGTTGTGAATGCTGACAATTTAGTCGGTTGGTCGTTTTACATATTAAATAGGTAATTAATTTTAATAATAATAATAGTAATAATAATAATAATAATAATAGATAATAATAATAATATATATATATATATATATATATATATATATATATGTGTGTGTGTGTGTGTGTGTGTGTGTGTGTGTGTGTGTGTGTGGTTGATATAAATATCCAATTTAAGATATGATTTAAATTCTATGCAAAAGCTTGATTCTATTCATACTGCATTTGCGACGATAAGAGAGTGGTCCAATGCTTGATTGAATTACTAAAAACAAATTACATTTTACATTCTCTAAACTCCGCATTCGTACATAATGTACTGTACATACACCAACCAACCAACCAACCATATATATAATATTATATAATATATATATATATATATTATGTGCGCGTGCGCGCACGTTGGCAACTGGGCACAAGTTTTTTTTTATGTAGGAAGGAGGGGGCTAAGGGCGAGCGCCCGCAAAAGTGACCCCTCCACAGAAGACGGAGAGAGCCAAAAACAACGTCTCCAAGGCTCAATTATGTCATTTTCCTTTTTTGTTTTAATATAAATTTTGAAAATGTTGCGTAGTGTGTAAGATTCCTGTATCTGTAGGTGAGGAATAGAAGGAGAATTGTGTTTGAAAGCATGCTGGACTGCTCACAGGGTAGATGAGACACGGAAAAAGATCAGCTGGGGAGGACAGTGACAGGAGACACGGGAGTTCCAGCACTCACTGTCTCCTGCCTAACATCCACCTGGGAGTACTTCCCTGGTCGACTGGTGTCTACACTCTCTTCCCGGATAAAGTCGAGTGTGTAGTAATTCACAGATGTAGTGGGGTAATTTTTTTGTGAGGTAACATTTTTGGTACCGAGGAACATTACAAAAATTAATTAAAAAATCTAGAAACAATTTCATTGTCGGAAACAAGATATTTTAACCTTGATTAGGTTTAGTTTTGCTAGGTTAGATTAGTTAAGGTTTAGTTAGATTAAATTTGGATATATTAGACAGTACTTCATTATTTATTGACTTAACAGTAAACAATCTTCGAACCCTCAATTGCGTCCCAAACATTTATCACTACTCCATTCTCGGCCGATGGCACTAAGATTCGGTTAGATTAAATTAAGTTTGGTTAATTAACTTAAATATATGGAATTTAGAAAATCGGTATCGCTTATGCGAAGGCGCGCGCGCGCGCGCGCGCGCTGTGTGTGTGTGTGTGTGTGTGTGTGTGTGTGTGTAACTTTTCACCTTATAAAATTGTATTTTGGTTGAAAGAGATAAGAAAGGTTTAAGGCTTAAATCTTCAGAGTCGGTTGTCTTTTCTTCTGGGAGTGCCAAAGAGTGCCACAACTAATTTCTCTGTTCTCTAAGACCCTTAATTAAAACTGCTAAGCGATCTAAAAGTGAGGAAACTTATTTAAGTAAGTGAGTCAATTGCACAACCTTCCATTTGTCCTCGCTTCCTTTCCTCTTACCTCCTATATGCCCTCCCTTTTGCCCTTCGTGGGTATCGATCTCTCATTATGTGTTGAAACGAGCCCCTGTATCGCATAAACTGGAGTGCCCATTAAAATTATTTCATATGAAGGATTATATATATATTGTTATTATTTTTGGAGTTCTCGAACGAGTGTTCAGTCTGCGTCCGACTCATCTGAAGTATTCCTCTTTATCTGTGTAATTTGGTGAAGGAGAGATTTGTTTTCTTCTCTTATCCTGCCTTCGTAAACTGCCACGGGTGGTTGGTTAGGGACTTGGCTGAGGAATGTGACAAGTTTTTTTCTGAGTGTCATTGTCTGAACATTTTGTAAGTTTCGCAGTTCCTTCGGTAGGATATCAAACAGTTTTGGGTCTCTTATGCGAGGAGAGTTTTTGGAGCAAGTGTAGTTTACGTCCCCATGACGCAAAAGGGAACACAAACTACACTAGGTCAAAGTTATGGAACGTAAACTACACTAGGTCAAAGTTATGGAACGTAAACTACACTAGGATCTTTAGGAGACATTTTTAAATGAATCCATCAAATAAAACATTAAAACTAACGAAAATATTACGACTTAACCTAACCGATCGTCAATTTATTTATATATATATATATATATATATAGTAGGGAAATAGATATATAATTTCCTTAGTGAGCGGCGGCAAGTCGTTACAGGACAAAGAGTATCTTCATCAGAATCAGAGGTCCTCAGCTCAGTACCACAAGGAACAGTATTAGCTCCACTACTTTTCATAATCATGTTAACTGACATAGATGAGGACGTTACCAGAGACAGCACAGTAACATCCTTTGCCGACGACACAAAGATCAGTAAAAAAATAAGAAACCCAGAAGATATAGGATCTCTACAAACCGACATAAACAGAATCTACAAGTGGACGGAAGACAACAATATGAAGTTTTGAAGTTTAACACCGAGAAATTTCAGCTGTTACGGTACGGAAAAAGAGAAGACCTAAAATCCATGGAATATTATACCCCAAATGGACAGGAAATTCAGAGAAATTCTAGAGCAAAAGATTTAGGGGTTGTAATGAGTGACGATGCGAAATTTGAAACACAAAATAAGATAGCAGTAAACAGAGCAAAGAGAATAACGGGGCAGATATTGAGAACCTTTAAACGAAGGGATAGGAGTGTAATGATTCCTCTACTGAAAACACTGATCATACCCAAATTGAAATACTGCTCGGTCCTAACATGCCCATATAAAAAAGAAGACATTAGACAGCTGGAAGGGATTCAGAGAAACTTCACAGGCAAGATCAACGGGTGCAAAGAACTAACTTACTGGGAAAGGTTACGCGAACTAGACCTGTATTCACTGGAATGGAGAAGACACACACACACACACACACACACGCACACACACACACACACACACACACACCATTATTTACACTTGGAAAATAATGGAGAAACTAGTCCCTAATCTTGCTCTGAACCCTGTAACTCCCCAAACAACGGTGGAAAGTAGAAAAAGAAGACTGTGTCGTGTTCCCAAATTAAAGGCGAGACAGGGAACATCCTTAACCCTGAAAGAAAATATTTTTGTTGCGAGAGGACCAAAACTGTATAATCAGCTGCCCAATGAGCCCGATGAGCCGGGCGTACCTGGCTATGTGAGGTGGAGAGTACAAGAAACCAACTCACTACTTCACCAGGTCAACTCGAGAGGACGGGCGACAAGTTTGACCTTCGTGAAATGAAGAACCTGTGAAAGGTTGAAAGGTATATTGACGATTGGTTAGGTTAAGTCGTAATATTTTCGTTAGTTTTAACGTTTTATTTGGTTAGGTATACGCGGACAAAGTTGGGGAACGCAAACTACACTACGATAATGTAGGGGAACGTAAACTACACTAGGGTAATGTAGGGGAACGTAAACTACACTAGGCACCACAGGGGAACGTAAACTACTTGTCTCCGAGTCCTCCACCTTTCTTCTCAAGACTCCTCGTCTGTTGCCTTAGGGACGACACAACAAAACCTTTCTAGTTGTCTAGTTCGGTTTTGTTATTTCAGATGTAAAGGTTTAAGGGTTTGAGTATCTGTGATACATCGTTTCCTGCGCAAACTCGTGAGGGCAGAGCAGTATTCAATTACTGGCAGAACCAAACTCTTCCAGAATTAAAATACGATGTGCGCTCTTCTGCAAGGAAAGCTCTTCCAAATAATTTCTATAAATTATTTCTTGTGGCAGTTTTTATAGTGGCGTATTCTCTAAACTCTGCGTCTCTTCACATTATTACTCCGAGATCTCTGACTTCATGTTTTTATGTCATTTCTGTGTTTCTGACTCTTTCATATCTATTTCGTTATAATCGTCTATTGATGCCATGTCAAAGAAGTTGGAGTTTATTAGCATTTAATTTTATATTGCTTCCTTTACATACATACATACATACATATATATATATATATATATAATATATATATATATATATATTATATATATATATATACTGTATATATAGAAAGACCAAGACGACAGCAAACATGAAATGGTTAAGAGAATGACCCATAGAATTCAAACCTAAAATATACAAATGCTACGAGTATATGGATGATACATTACTGTCTCGCGAGTCCCCGGACCTTGCTTCTCAATTTCTTACTTATATTAATAATAATAATAATAATAATAATAATAAAACACATGAACATAAAAACATAAAGTTCACCATGGAGATAGAAAATAATGAGTCTCTCCCATTTTTAGATGTAATAACAACAACAACATTTAATAATTCTTTTGAAACCTCTCCCCAAAATGACTAAAATTAATGGCATTTGTTCTCTCTCAAATACAGCGTATCGAAGCTCATCAACACTTAAATCTTAGGATCTTGAGTCTAAGGTCTTGCTAAATTATTTTCGTAACAACTTCTATTCTAAGGATTTTTAGTGAAATCCCGTATTAAAAATTTTCTCAATAATATTTATGTAAGGGGTGGCAAGCAATGATTGTCCCCCCCCCCCCGCACAGATGAAACTAATAGAGGTACAAAAAAAACTGATTGTTGCATCTTTTAGACAATTTAATTCTACGTCTAAACAAAGCCACTCAATAGTTGGTGTTGCCTCCTTGTGCTTGGAGGATGGCTTCAAGTCGGCAAGGGTAGGAGGTGAGGAGAGATTCGAAAAGGTCAGTGTCGTACTCAAGATTTCGGAGGATTGTTTCGATGTGCTGCTCCATGGTCCGGCCGCAGAATCGGGTGGCTGGTGGTTCAGCAAACATCAGGGATTCCACTCGGTCTTTCAGGATGAATCCTGAACGATTCTGCCGCCGGACCATGGAGCAGCACATCGAAACAATCCTCCGAAATCTTGAGTACGACACTGACCTTTTCGAGTCTCTCCTCACCGCCTACCCTTGCCGATTTGAAGCCGTCCGCCAAGCACGAGGAGGCAACACCAACTATTGAGTGATTTTGTTTAGACGTAGAATTAAATTGTCTAAAAGATGCAACCATCAGTTTTTTGTACCTCTATTAGTATCATCTGTGCAGCGGGGTGGGGCAATCATTGTTTGCCACCGTGTATGTACATAAATTCAACTTACCAACTGTTCTAAAAGATATTAAATATATAAAAATGCCATACCTCGGTTACGTTTCAAACAAAATGGAGAGAGTTGAAGTCCTTATTACGCAGTCTTTATTCTTTTAAAATTCATTTTTGTGAATGACAAATCAACTGGATAATTTTTTAAACAAAGAGCCCTTAACTCATGATCTATGTTCATGCTCCGTTTATTTTTACGTATGTCCTAACTGCAATGCAGGATATATTTGGCTGCTCTGAGCGCCAATTTAAGATCCGCACGCATGAGCTATCAGGTTCGAGTTATCGTACTTTGCGCCTTCTCTTTCTCCCTTCACATTGAAGTATCAGAGCTCATGCTGTAAACGATAACCATCGCCTCCGCCTTTCTGATTTTCAAATTACTGATCGTTACTATAGTGCGAATGATCTTAAAATACTCGAAATTTGTATGTTTATAAAGTAAAAACCTTCTTTAAATGACTACCATTCATTTGTTGCACTCTCAGTATAGTAAGTTGAATTTTTAAACAGTGTTTTTACATTTGGATTATTGTAACTTTTTACTATAATTGTAGCTTTTTTTTGTATAATGTAAATAGCGAGTTGAATAGTCTGCATTGTTTCTCTGTCCAGTTTCTTAATTAGTTACATTTTAATTTTGAAATTTAATTTTAATGTAAAAGAATTTTGTCTTTCAGCACTGACGATGGAAGGAATAATTCTGAAACATTTGTAGAAATAAATTTATGTTTCTCTCTCTCTCTCTCTCTTTCTCTCTCTCTCTCTATATATATATATATATATATATATATATATATATATATATATATAGAGAGAGAGAGAGAGAGAGAGAGAGATATGCGCCTCGGTGGTGTATTGGTTAGTATCGCTGACTACGAATCCACCGGCCACGGCGGCGCTCAGCTTGGGTACCCTAGTGGTAAAGACGCTGGACTGTTGATCGGGAGGTCGTGAGATCGAATCCGGGCGAGGACTTTGTAATTTCTGACCGCCTGTGGTAGGGCGTGGTTCAGATTCCACGTTAAACTGTAGGTCTAAGGTGGAGTGACAAACTTGACCTTCGTCAGAATGAAAAATTTGGTTGGAAGCAAAACCAAGGTTAAGTGTGTGTGTGTGTGTGTGTGTGTGTGTGTGTGTATTATATATATATATATATATTCACCTTGCCATGTTTATACGCCTGCCTCACCTGAATTACATATATAAACCCAACATACCAACGACACTCATAGTTTCGATTTTGGGTTTATCACATACATTTTATCATGGTGGGTTTCGCATTTTAATAAATTTGTGGCTGCAATATCGGAATCTCCTCTAACGCACTGTAGTCATTTTATTAAAAAAGTAATAAGGATTGACTTAACAGAAGGAACAATGGTATCATCTGATGTAGACAGTTTATTTACCACGTTGTCATCAGATGACACTTTCGAAATTTTTGGATGAACATTTTGAAAGCTCAAATACAGGTTTACCTTTAATTTCTGAGATTTTATGAAATTAATTACATTATATACCTCAAGTACAATGATTCTGCCTTCGATAATTACTGCCAGAGACGGGGATTGTTTATGGAAAGCCTTCTCCCTATCTCCAATACTAACTAATAATATGCACATGCATGGGGTAGTCTCAGAGAAAGAAGAGAGATTCATTATTATGGAATGATGTTTGGGTAAGTTGATGGTATTCTTACAACAGTATCAAATGCAATTAATGTCGAGAAAACCGTACGATAAATCGATACTCTTTAATGGGATGGAATAGTAACGTGCTATCGTCTTTAGATATTTGTGTTATTAGAATTTTCACAAGTAAACCACATTTTAATGTTTATCGAATACTTCTCCCCAACAGACTCTTACTTGTTGAAAAATGTCCTTCGGGTACGAGTATCCCAAGAGCATATTTCAACAAGTACTAAAAAAATTTTTAAATAACATTTACCAACCGTCATACAATATCTCGGCAGTTAATAAAAACATAACATATTTCAACTTTCCACATTACGGCTACGTAAGCCATAAAATTAATAAAAAATACCTTCATTCAAGACTAACAAAACTATACCCACAAATAAACTTTCGTATTCACAAATAATCACAGTATAAAATCATACCTATCCAAACCTCCTCTCACACACACACACACACACACATACACACACACACACACACACATACACACACACACAAAAAAACAACAACTTCCGAATGCCTTGGTCCGTTTATCGTATATTCGTTTCATTGTATTCGCTGCGAAGCGAATTATATTGGTAGCATTAACCGCCAATATCAACTGAGAGTAAACGAACACCCTGGGATTTCAACAACAATATTACTCCTACATATCATCAAAATCCTCCATTAGAAACCCTTCATCCTCAAAAAATCATCATTTACACACTTCACATTTCAATGTTATTAACTCTGTTAACATCAATCAACCAATTGATAGATTTACATATTTTAGAATCGTTTCACATATTAGATAAAAATATCCATCCTAAACGACAACACTTTCTCTTTCAACCTTTCCATACAAACAAAATCATGCAGCTTAGGGAATTCGTACACAAACAAAACATTCATATAGCACTTATACAAAAAACAAAACTAAAACGCACACACAAAACACCCACCATCCCTGACTTCACGGCGATCCGTCAAGAAAAACAAACAGAAACATTTAGGGAATTCATAACAACACTAAACCACTCCACAGACACATCCAGGATATACAAGACTATAAACAGCATTACCCATTCTAACAGCGGCATTCACACCTCACACGCGGCTATCTACCGCAGCCAGAATAATATCCCAACATATACACAACAAGCTAACATTCTAGTTAATCACTATGCAAAGATAAGTCACTTAAATAGAGACAACAACCAGAAACACGCAGACAGACAAACAGCCAGGCACAAGAAAACCTACAGACTCGACACGACCATTACACCCTTCATACAGACCAGACCACCAAGATCATCAAAAACATTAAGAATTCGAAGGCTACTGGACCAGACAACATATCTAACATACACCTTAAACACTTGGGCCCACAGGGAATACTAGCTCTCACAAACATCAGCACATATTCATACCAACACTGTATTATTCCTAACATATGGAAACAGGGTAAAATTATTACATTACTCAAACCAAACAAAAATCCAACAGAACCAGCTTCCTATAGACCCATTACTTTACTAAGCACACCTTTCAAATTTACAGAAAGACTAATCTTACAAATCACCAACCCACACATACCACTATCGCCTACTCAACATGGATTCAGACCTCACCACTCAACCACGACATTACTCACTAACCTCACGCAGCACATCATGGATGGCATCAACTCCAGACGACCAGCTCAACGTACACTATTAGCAACAATAGACATTAGTGAAGCATTTGATGCTATCCCACACTTCCCTCTCATAAACAAAATGCTCAACACAAACATGCACAACAACACCAAAAGGTGGCTGAGCAACTATCTTTCAGGAAGATACATATCACATTTAATGGCAAGTCATCCAAAAACAAGCTTTTTCCGAACGGGGTCCCTCAAGGCTCTGTTCTCTCACTAACACTGTTCAACTTATACATGCATGACATTCCAACACCCATAGATAACAAGCTTACCTTATCATCATATGCAGATGACATCACTCTAACATCCACCCACAACAACATCGACATCGCTACAAATAACCTACAAACATACATAACAGTATACAAGACTGGCTCACACACAATAGACTCAAAGTAGCGCCCACAAAATCACCCATCACTTTGCTAACAAGCAACACAAAAGAACACCAGATAACTCCACAGCTTACACTAAACAACACCAACATTCCACACACTCACAGGACCAAAATACTTGGGGTCACATACAACACCATTATCTTTGGCAAACCACATTCAGGACATCAAAAACAAATGTACGTCAAGACTTAACACGCTTAGGGTACTAACAGGCACAAACCATGCTGGGCATTCATTATCTCAAACACACACATAAACACCTTACAGAGAATACAAAACAACGCACTTCGTATCATTACAGGATGTACTCAAACAACACCAATAGAACACCTGCACAGAGAAACAAAAATACTGAAAGTTAGGGAACATTTAAACATGAGGGGAACACAATTCATGGGAACAGCGACAACTAACCCACAACACCCTTGCCACTACATGTACAATCATGCACCAACACCTCGCACCATTAAGGTAACACCAGAGAGACATTATAACCAACTACTCCATTCCATACCACGCCCCACAAACATCACACAGTACAGAAACACACACACACACACACACACACACACACACACACACACACACACACACACACACTTTAGGCTTATTTATGATGAAAATTTGAAATCTACCAAAAAGTGAAGAAGATGCGGTCTCTTTTTTGCAAGCCAAAGAAATTCTCCCTGCTGATCGTATATGCGAAAAAGGTCCAAGATGAAGCTGTACTTTGGGGAAAGAATTCAATGGTGCTGTAATATTAGAAGTTGCCGTAGTAAAGTAAACATGACTGTTGGGAACTGGTTTATGGGATCACGGCTTCCTTTTGTAACTGCTCTCCGTTTTATTTACTGCTGGTCAGAAGAAATGACTTCGATAGATTGGTGCCACCGACAATTGGACATGGCGGACAAAACCACTATAGACTGGAATAATTACCTCAGAGAAGTGTGCGTAGATGCTCTAAAAGCACGGTCAATTAAGAAAATCGGCGGTGATAATTTAATCGTAGAGATCGACGAGAGCCTCTTTAGTAAACGAAAGAACAATGCCGGTCGTTAACTTCCACAGCAATGGATATTTGGAGGCATTTGTCGTCAAACTAAGGAATGCTTTCTACTTCAAGTTCCTGATCGTACTGCTTCCACCCTAATGGAGGCTATAAAAAACAATATCCTCAGGGATCGATAATTTACTCAGACTCATGGCCGTCATACATATCGGAACATTTAGCAGAGTCAGGATTTCAACACTTTAAAGTTAACCACAAGTACAATTTCGTCAACCCGGAAACTGGTACTCACACACAAGAGATCGAAAGGCTCTGGGGATCAGCTAAGTGAAGAAATAAAAAGCATCGAGGTACTGCACGCCATCACCTAGGGTCATATCTTGCTAAATTTATGTGGCGACAGTTGGTACATGATCACGATCCATTCAATTCCATTCTTAATGCTATTAAAAATTTTTGGCCTCCAGAAACAAATGTTTCTAATGTGTAACATGTATTAATCATTGTAAATATTTGAAATATAAATCATTGTAAATATTTTGAAAAATATTGCTATTTAAAAAATATGATTATTAGAAATTTTCAACTAACGAAAATATTACAACTTAACCTAACCAATCATCAATATGTGGTGGCCCCCCCGTTAATATGTAAGTACCTTATTTTTTCAAATTTGAAATGATTTTCGCCTTAATGAGAGGACTGCATACACTAAAACTAAAAAAAAAAATGAATGAAAAATATATATTTTTAAAAAACTTTTTCTTAACATTCAGATCATCATTATTTCGTCTAATTATTTTGAAAAGTTCTTCTTCCAAAAAAAATTATATATTTGGTACGTTTAAGACAAAAAAAAAGATCCTGTTTTTTGCTTAGAAATGAAGCTCATTATCAATTATATTCGTCCCTTTGTTTTATGTTGTTTAAAATTTATAATTAAAAAAATTTAAAGTCCACCCTAAAATTAAAATTAAAAAACGAGAAAAATATCATTTTCTTTGAATGTCGGTCCACATTTAAGAAATATAAATTGAGTAATTTAGAAAATTGTAAAATGTTTCATAACCCAAGGCTAAGCAATTAATCAACCGTTTGTGGAAGCTCGCATTGAAAATTCAAGGTCAAATGACGATGAAGAAGCGTAGATTTTAAAAATTCAAATTATTTCAATACATTAAAAAGTATTTTTACAAATTTTCTGATAATCAAATATCAGCAAAACATAGTCGTTGAACGTCATTAGCGTTCCTAGCGATTGTGGGCGGAGCTTGTGGTCACCTGAATATTATTAGTTGGGAACACAGAATTTTAAAGAAAATGGAAGATTAAAAATGTTATGGCAAACTATGATAAACTCCAATAATATAATTGCTTATATTTTATAGAGAACCGCGTCAGTTGCTACTTGCTAGTAAATATTGTTACTACAAATTTAATTTTTATAATATCTACTCTAAAATAAAGCACTTTATTTCAAAACAAACAATAAACCAGATTAAAAAAATTATCGGATCCCCTAAAGATCAGGGCCTCCAGCCTTCTTTAGTTAGCCTTATAAGGCTAACTAACTAAAATATAACGACTCAACCTAACCAATCATCAAGAGCGTACAGTTGACCTGACGATTGGTTAGGTTAAGTCGCGTTATTTTCGTTAGTTGGCTAACTAACGAAGGCTGGGGCCCCTGATCTTCAGTTGATCCAAATTCTCTCTCGGTAACCATGAATTGCATTCGATAACATCCCTAAAAAAACTTACAAAGTGAAAATTTGCGAACAAAAGCTGTAGTAAAATGTCTCGTAGTAACTTAGTATGAATGAAACCGTTAGCTCAACGACAATATGTTTTATTGTAGTTTTTGGTATAATCATAGCCGAAGATCCATTCAGTCTTACAACGCTTCACATTTTTATTGTTAAACTACCATGCTTATTACCAGTGGTTGAATTGTAAAATTTTAATAAGGGGGGATGGTGGTGAGGGTGGGTAGGGTCAGTGATGGGCATCGATACATGAAAATCGCTAAAGCGATACCGATACATGAAGAACGTCTTAGGCGATACCGATACGCCGATACTTTCTAGATGTCTTAAGCGATACCGATACCGATACATGCATCGCCGATACATATATCGCCGGTACATTTTTATAATTATTCATTTAATATGTAGGTATTAGATATTATTGTTTATACTAGTAATTTGTACGCACTGTAAGTAAAATCAACGACATTTTAATGGGTTTTATAGATGTAAATAAAAACAATTGCTTTATTTAATGAAAGTATGTTTTAATTTTGTAGGATACATGAATGACTGAAAATATTACACTAACAATTAAAAGTAATTACTATTACCCTTCAAAAATACCAGCTGGCTAAACATCTGGTCAGACAGTCTATTCCTTTTTGGAGCGTGAATGTGACCAGCCAACTAAACAACCGTTCTACAGGAGCAGAGGATGGTAGTGGTGTGTTATACTTCAGGAAGACCCGTAGAATTCCTGGGTACTGCCTCAGAGATTGGAGAGAATGACTTCCGTCACCCAGATACTGTAAAACTTCCATCTCAGTGGAATCTTGGGTTGCAGAGACATTAGTGGAAGCAGACTCATAACAGAAGAAATCATTTGCACTTCCGTCAGATGCAGCATCACTTAGTTGTTGCTGGGGGGTCTGCTCGCTGAGGCTCTTAACAGCATTAACCAACATTTCTTGAACCCTCTTTTTGAGAGTTAGTATTAAATTTGCCTTTTGTTGTCATCCACTTTAACTTGAACAGAGGATTTGAAGACGATGCCAGTATTGCTGCTTTACACTCATGCGACGCATCAAGGCACAGAAACTTTTCAAACCGCTTAGTGAACCCTACTGTGACTGCATTGAGAAGTGGCTGACAATGACGCAATGCCTCCGAATTCAAACGCTCTAGCTTCTTCTCTACAGCTAACAATGTTTCTATATTATGGTTAATTAATCTCAATAACACAAGTACAAACGTGTTTAAACGTTGCGCCGTACTGTGACGTGACCAGTAGAGTAGTACTGTCATTAAATAAATATTTAATAATATTATTATTTATGTATATTCATAAATATAACTTAGTAGTGTCATATTATAACATATATTTAAATATTTAAAAATTCTTATTAATGTATCGATGTATCGAAGTACCGATTTTTTTCGATACATTTAAGAAAATTGACCTTAGCGATACCGATAAATCGATACTTTTGTCAAGTAGCTAAAGCGATACCGATACCGATACCGATACAAACGTATCGATCGATACGTATCGGCGATACATGTATCTAGATACTGCCCATCACTGGGTAGGGTAGGGGGATCCGGGAGCATGGCTCCCGTGAAAATTTTTAAAAATGTAACTGCATAATGCTATATTCTGGTGACTTTTCAGGGAAAGATATGTAACAAAATCATCAGTTTAGTGAAACGTTTTTTCTAGCGATTTCCATATTTTTTCATGAAAGTAAATTATGACACCTGACTTGGAACTTATATTTTGAAATACCATGATAAAATCCATTTTAATCACAATCAAACCCCCTGTTCCCTTCCCTTAATCACAACATTATATGATCATAGAATATTTTTTTTAAACCAGTTAAATCACTTAAAAACTTATAAATATATTAGTCTTTCAGTAGACCGAAACACGTAATATGGAGATATTTTATTTTACTTTCTGTGCTTTAGTCAGAATTAGGTCGTCGTTAAAGCGTATTTTATTTAGATAACAAGGGGGATGGTTATTTGATTTTGAGTTAACAAAGGGAATGCCATCCCCCACCTCATCCCCCCTCAATTTGAGCCCTGCTTATTACGTTTAAGAATTTCTATTAAGTTTAAAATTTTACTACAAAAACAGTGGCATCTAACAGAAACTTTGAAATTCCAGATTTTAAATTACCTTCGGGAATGTGGTGTACGCATTAAGCTAATAACAACGACAGTAAAAAGAATGAGGAAATTAAGTCCGTCCCTTATTAAACTCTGTGTTCCATTTGTTTTCTCTTCTTCTTAATCAAAATGCTTTCACGAGCATTATGTATTGTAATTTTTCTCTGGTTCCATATGAAAATATCATGAGATAATAATATTTATGTTTAGCATCTATTTTTATATCGAAATTGTATTAGTTTTCTTTGACTAAATCGGTTGACAGCTGTTAAGTTAGTCTCCGCCCACTTTCGATTCAACACCGCATCAGTGGCATTGGAAGACTGATTGTCTGTTGGATTATGGTATAATTTTCTACTTTAGAAGTTACACAATTAGTATTTTCGATTCGAAACAATGAATACGCTTACACACATGCACATGCACGCACGCGCACGCACACACACACACACACACACACACACACATATATATATATATATATATAATGTTAACCCCTCCGCCTATGGCCTTGGGAGGTTCGAAGTTGAGGGGGGTTCTGGTTAGGTGGCAGCAACGGATTTGTTACTCTGTTACCGTATAGGAAATCGCAGAAGTTTCTCTCATACTACTCTCCGATTTCTTTTTGTAGTGGATCGGAGGATTCTGTGAGGATTACTAAATTCTCTGAAGGTTCCCCGATTCTTCTTATAACGTATCGGGAAATTATTTTTCTCTATTTAAGACTAAGTTCTCTGAAGGGAGCAAGGCTCGAAGGAGAAGACAAAGATTTTCATTGACTATAATTTACTGCTAAAGTGTTACAGGTAATGTTCAGCCTCTAAGTTAGATCAGTCGGATCAGAATAATCATTGGAAAAATTTTATGGGTTTTTATATTGAATTTTTTTAATGACATTATTATTTAATGCTGATCTGTTTTTGTTTTATATTCTCAATAGGCTGATTTACTTTGCAAAACATTTAAAGACAAAACAAATATTTTTGCTGTATCAATGTCTAAACTGCTAAGCAAAAGGAAGCCATATTTTTATTTTAAATCACATATTGACAGATCTGATGTTATCATAGGCTGACCATATTTCCTTGAGACAAAAACGGGACATTGGGATGGCAAAAAAGGGACGGGGGTTATGTAATATTCTGTATTCATGAAAAAGTAAGTACATAAACATATTGAGCTTACAATTATTCTTCAGTGACAGAACCCATAAAAAAAACGGTACTGTCCCGTTCAAAACGGTACGTATGGTCAGCCTATAGTTATCATGATCTGCCGAGTTAACTAAAAATGGAAATTGAAATATGCCTTCCCATCACGAATTACAAACATGCACACGGGCGAAAATTAAAGGCTTAAGATTAAAAATTAAACGTTAAGCAGGACATGACTTCACCTTTTACAACGAAGAGAGAATGTATACAAGAAATGAACAAGATTACATTATTAAGCTAAGTTTACGAAAATAATTAAGTTGTTTAAAAAGAAATAATTAACCAATTATAAAATAGAAAGCAAATAAAAAATGTATCCACACTTGTGTCAGCATTATACGATTTTGGACTTTATACAAAATGATTAAGTAGTTTACAAAGAAATAATTCACCATTTATAAAATAGAAAGCAAATAAAAATTTTATCCAAACTCGTGTCAGTGTTATACGATTTTGGACTTGATATGTCAAAATGAATATGTATGAATAAGAATATAAGGATTATATAAATATGCGAAGTATACGAATGAGCATAAGAATTATATGAATGAATATAAGAATTATATGAATGTAGGAATTATTCATTGTTCATTTTTACATTATATATATACACGGGGCTCCAATAAACCTTAGCCCCCCCGCCCATGGCCTAAACCATTAGAGGTACAGTAAAACTAAACATACCTTACAAAAGAGAATTTAATCCTGCATTTAATGAGAAACAATTAAAACTTGGTGTTCTTGGTGTTCCCGCCATTGGCTTCAAGACAGCCTGAATTCGCTTTGGGTAGCTTGCCAAAAGTGACGTGAATAGATCTTGATCGTTACGCAAATTTGCTAAAACAGTTTCAATGTGTTGCGTCATTGTATCCTTCGAAAATCGATTTGCTGCAGGTTCTTGAAACAAGACACATTCAACCTTGTCCTTTATAACTGATCCAATGTGTTCACAGCGTTCAGGTCAGGAGAATTTCCTGGCCATTCTTCATTTCCAAAGAAATCGATCTCATGGTTCCGCAACAACTGTTGAGTGGCTAATGCCTTAAAGCAGGGGGCCTTATCGTGCAGAAGTGTGACCTTATCGACATCCATAACGTTGTTTGAGTTTCTTAGAAAAGGAATGACATGCTGGGATAGAATAATATCACGAAAATACTGTCCATCCCAACTCTGACCATTTGGCTTCAGCACCCACATGAGCTTCGTTGCAGTGAACAAAACAAACACACCAACGCAGTCTGAACTTTTTAATAATTCGCGATAATGTTCATTGTCATCGATTTCATCTGGTGGTGTGGCCCACACTCGATCATTTTGGTAGTTAGGCCGACGTGTTACGTAAACAAAAAATACATCGGAGACAGCTAAATGCATGAAATCATCCACATCCCAATCTTCAAGATAATGGGCAAACCACATTCTGTCATCGATGTTAAGTTGAGTTTTTCTTGGCTTTGGAAGTTCATGCCAAGGCTTTAATCCTTGCCTATGACGGTACAGTCGAATGATCTCACCACTAACGATCTTTCCTCTCAACACTTCGATCTCTCTAGAAAGTTTAGCACAGCTGTTTTTCCGCTTACGCTTACCGCTTTCAATGATGTCCTTTGTTTCCTGAGAGAGTGGCAAATTTGGGCGCACAGATTTGGTTGTGTCCATTTCACATTCATCCAAAGTTTTATTCCAATTTCTTTTGACGAAGTCCTCACCTCTTCGCAACTTTTTGGCAACCCATGAACGTGTTATAAAGGTGGCTCCAGCATCACGAGCTTCCCGAAATGTTATTGCTCGTATGCGATCTATCACACGTTGCCTCTCCGAATCACCAATTAATTGAGAAGCCATTATATTATCACTTTATCAGCTAGAGTAATTTTAATACCTGCAATAAATAAAGAATTTTATATATTTTTATAATCACTAAAAACTGTTTCGATATAAGTAAACATGTAAGCTGCAAATGGGGGGGCTAAGGTTTTTTGGAACCCCCTTATATATATATATACTATTAGTTTTCATATTTAAAGTATGCAGTGTGCCAAACCCTAGTGCATACTTACTGTATATTAATTTTTAAAGTAATAAACTACGGTAAACCTTTGTAAGTAAATTGTCAATACGGAGTTCAATAGTTAAATTATAATAATAGAAGGATCTTCTGAACATTATACAGAGGGTGAGAAAAGTAAATAGACATTTTCGGTTTATCCATAGCTTTTGATTAGATTATAAAAGTCAATAAATAATAAATTTATTGAATCAATATATTTAGAACTGTGTTGCTTTCCTCTTTCCATTTTGTAAAGCTGACATACGTTCGGGCATCCCAGTGATGAACTTTGACATTTATTCTTGAGGACGATCATCGTTGTCTCTATTTACTTTTGTCAACCCCCCCTGTATACTATATATATATATATATATATATATATATTTAGTGGTGGGCCGGATATCCGCATCATTTTTAACATCCGCATCCGCACTTCTGACTGCGGATGTTATGCGGATATTACCTGTAATAAATTATGCAATTTACAATTAAATTAGCTTATAAAGTAGCTTATAATGCCCAGTCACGCACATTTCATGGAGAGTATTAATTATTAATGAACAAACAAATATATAAACCTCAAAATATAAATACCTGGTAACACAGAAAATTGAATGAAACTTGTTTCATTCAATTTTCTGTGGCTGAAACTCTTGAGAAAGTTATTATTTTTATCATAATGAAAACATTAATATTAATTTTAATTCTTATGCATTGCCTGCCATAATAGTAATATCACGAAATTTGAAAAATTATGTCATATATTCATAATTCTATATTATATTGATAGATTAACTAAATATCCGCATCCGCAGATATTGAAATTAAAGATCCGAATCCGCATCCGCATCCGCATATGTTGAAAAACTGACATCCGGTCCACCACTATATATATATATATATATATATATATTATATATATATATATATATATATATGAAAATTATTTCACGAAAGTAACACGTGAAAAATATTTATGATGAATAAAACCACAAAGGAAAGGAAACACA
>JAJOZX010005927.1:260000-307435 GCA_023014485.1 Bathynomus jamesi
GAACATGTTTTCCAAAATACATATTTTAAGATTTTAAACATTACAAAGGTGAAAGATGGGTAAGTGTTAATACAAATATTTAACTTTCATTTTGTTGTTTTATATATATATATATGCAGGGTCAGTCAAAAGTCTGGAAACAGGAATACACATTTTCAATGCCAATATTTGCATTCAAAAGCATAGTTCCTATGTTTCCAGACTTTTGACTCACCCTATATATATATATATATATATATATATATATATATATATATATATATATATATATATATATATATAACAACTAAATGAACTCTTATGACAAAAATATCTACTGCATAATTAGTTTGAACGTGGATGCATTAAGAAAATAATTTTAAGTAAAATAAATTACATTTCATTTCACTTTATGAAAAAAAACGAAAGTAAAACTCATTTACAGTATGTAAATAAAGTTTTGTAAATAAAACTGCATCGTATGAGAACTGCCAGTAAAAAAAGTAATTGTAAAGGATACCAAACATTAAAAATAGCCTGAACGGGCACTCAACAATGGTGATCTTTATTAAAGTTTCTGCATTAATTAGTTCCTCTACGAGACACAGGACGTTTATATTTAGTCACACAGAGAGTAAATGCGTAATTGTTAGAGGATAAAGACGAGTATTAAGAGCGATTGATGTAATAACGTAAGTTCTATTCAACCATCCAATTATATCTTTCTAATCGAACAATGAACCCCTTTCAACACAAAATATTAAAAGTATACCGCTACAAGTGGATCATACTCATTTATACCTACTTACTACTCGAGCTGCAAACGCCTGGGTTCGAGTTGGGTCATCCATTTACTCCGTGATTACTCGAGGTCGGAAAACTCTCGGGAGTTCACACCCACCTGCTTCCGGGTAGAGAAAATAGCAATTCCGGATGTTACCCGTAGGTAAGTGCAATAATCGCACTTAAATAAGATGGGAAGAGAAAAAGTAATAAAACTTTTACGTCAGTGCTTTTACCTTTCCTTTTAACACATTTATCATGGAAAACGAGTCAAACGTTTTTTGGACACATTCGTCATTAACTCTAACTCGTAGGTTGAATTCAGCAATCCTGTAGTATTATTATACCCTGTACCCTATATATATATATATATATATATATATATATAATTCGGGAGTTTTAATGCTACTCTTGCTTTATCCCTAGTCACACGGGCACGAAGACCTTTGCAAGACAGACATTTTGATCTAACGAGCAAATTTTGGAGACCTCGAGAATTTTTTTTCTCAATTGCAAGAATCTTCAACGAAACTTTAGACATTTGAGCTATAAAAGACAACATAATATAAAATGCTCCAATTTAACCGAACCTAATTTTATCTCACCTAATCTACGGCGTAATTTAACCTCACACAGCGTAACGTAACTCCGCCTAATCTATGTTTACAAGTACAGCTATAAGAACTTTCTGAGACAGTAAAATTCGTCTAAAATCTTTCTCGACTTCATTTTGAGAAAGTTTTCCATTCTAATTTTTTGTTCCATTGTTTAAACTGTAATTATTTATTTCGAAAAATTCATCACAATTTCATAGGCATCATCCCACTCGATGTCATTCCCATTCCTTTTCCCAAGAGTGGGAATGCCGAGAGTGAGAATTTTAGAGGAGGCATTTTCAAATCGGTCTATTTCTAATTCAAGCTATTCTTATTTTCATCAATGGATTTCATACTTTGGTCCAGGTTATATTAGGTTAGGTTAATGTAGGTTAGATTTGGTTGGACTAATGTTAGGTTAGGTTAAATTAAGTTAAGGAATATTAGCCATTCCATTTGGTGCCTTCATCACGAATGGGAATGGAGTGACATTGTTTTTCAAATCAAGAAACTCTCTTTCTCAAAAGTAGATTTCTTACTTTGTGCATTTTCGTAATGGAAGTGACACTGAATGGGAAGTAACCTTTGGAGTTTTCTCTCTTCGAGTCACGAGGTAGAAATTAACAGAAGCTATATCACTTTTCTTTTTTTGAGGGAAGGGGGACGAGGAACGTGGTTCATGTTTTTTATTCCCGTCTCGGCACCAACTAATGAGCTTCAATTCTTGAAGAAACTAGATTCCCACTCTGACATCCATTCACAAATCACAAAAGCTGCCACCAAAAACTCCTTTGGCCTTTTTGTACCTGAACGAAGAACTCGTCCGATTTAGCTTCTTTGCTAATGAGGGGGGAAGTGTTTACTTTCTACGAAGCGTCGGATGGACACGACTCTTGAGAAAAAGGGGTTAAAAGGTGTTCCACCCAAGCGAATGAACCATTGAAAACTTTTTCCAAACTCAGAGAAGGCCACTCTGGTTCATTGTAAAATTAAGATATTCGCTTTTGTGGCTTCATTTTGTGTTGTTAACAATATTCATTTTGAGTAAAAACGAGTCTTGTAAAATAAACTTCGAAAAATAAAAAACCCACCGATGTTGGGAAAACGTAAAGGCATATCGGAGAGTATTATAGTTCCTCATTTTACATAAGATTCATACGTTCTTGCTAGATCGGATCTGGGGTGGGCCTGCAGCCTGGCCTCCAATTCCCTTCCACATTCCCATCGAACAAACGAAAACTGATATAGCTCTGTTAATTTCTACCCTGTGACTTGAAGAGTAAAAACCTGAAGTGCCTAAGGGCACCTCTAAACCTTCAATGAAGCTGAAATTTTGCATGAATTTTTTGTCAGTTGAAAGGCACCAAATGCCGGACTAGACCACATAAAATTCTAAAAAAAGTATTTTAGGGGGGTACCCTACGGAATGTACAATTTCGTAAAATTCTAAGGTCTGAGCTACTACAATTTCGTTTACATTTTTTTTTTTAAATTTTATTATATTTAACTAAAATCTTCCTAGAGTTGTTTTTCAACATCTCTAAACCAACTAAAGACATAAATGAAGAAAAAGAAATTTAAATTCTAGTAAGTAAAATATGTTTTTTGTGTGTGAAAATTTTCGCTCCTAATAATTTTAATTAACTTGCTCAAATAATATATTACGCTCTGTGGAAGAGTTACATCCATAAAAGGGGTTAAAGATTTGTCAGTCATATTCGCTTGATAAAAACGAAACTGTGCACCTAATAAAGGTATTTGCAAGATATCCTCAATCCTTAACATCCTTGAGTTTCGATACAAAACGTTCATTCCGATATAACCCTAAATATATAATCTATTACACGTGTAACGAGTTGAAAATAATGTTATTTTTAAGTCTTTTTTCTCGTTAAAATTACTTCTCAAATGCGTCAATGAAAACTTTAATAACAAATTATGTGATTTACTGAAAAAAAAACTTATCGCCAAATATAAATACTGAATTAACAAGTTTTAATTTGGTAAACATTTGTTTTAAAAGTTTCATAAACTGTCTTATTTCATAGGATATATTTTATCCTCAGACAGACAGATAGATAAACAGATAGGTTGACCTAAATAACTGTGAATGTAAAATCTTCTTATTTAATCCTGAGTAAACTAATCCAATTCGTCTGTCATATTTGTACAAAACTGAAAAAACTCAGTGGCAAAAATTAGCTCCGAACGCATTATTTTAAACATTTAAGAATGAAATTATAATACAGGCCCGTAGCCAACGGGGGGGGGTTCGAACGACACCCCCCTTGACAGGAAAGGCCCACTTTTGTAACCATAGTTATAACTTATATGATATTATAATATACGAGTATAACATCATTTAATAAATAAACACTTGCATTTTTTTGCTTTTTTTTTTGGAGGGAAACTTTACAATCTACTCTAAACTACTCTAAACCCCCTCCGTAGTGACTAGGTCGTTGCACCAAAAGGTCCGCCTTTCTACAATTTCGACCTTCCCCCTTGGGAAGTCCTGGCTATGGACTGTAATACCATAATAATTTGAAGCCTATGAATGAGTCGTTGTTGTCTATCGTTACCTCAGTTTCTCCTTAATAAACATGCGCAAGATATATTCTCTTAAACCTAAAAAGCAAGTAGAAATGTAAAAAAAAATTATAAAAATTATACAATATAAAAAATTATAGTAGATATTTTGGAAAAATAATATGAATTTCAGTGATTTTTTTTTTTTTTTGAAGATTGAGCGAAACAAAAACTAACATTTTAAAGATAGGCTATAAACGAGTCGTCTAGATTTTGTTGGACACATATATGAGGAAAATATGTTTTGTTGCTTGTTTATTTCACTAATTTATGCAAAAAGTGTTCGATGAAGTATTTTTCTATTACAAATAGAAAGCCTGTGCTGAACTATTACGTCATCAGTTGGTAATCCTGAGGGCCGGTCTGAAAGGTTTGCACTTTGCTGCCAGTTTTGCCTGCCCTAAAAATCTAAAAAATACTGCGCTCAGTAGTTTAAAGTATAATATTTTAATATTATATATATATAATGTTTTGGCTTCAAGCAAGTTAATTAAAAAGAATCTTTTCAGTTTTATGAATTGTAAAAATTTTAAATAAAAATAAATTTTTCTAGTGTAGTTTTATCCGCTAATTTAAAAAATAACATTTTTTTTTTTTTTGGAGAAACTAAAAGAAATTATAAAAATTTGCCTCTAAAGTAATATTCTTTTTTTGAGAAAAAGCCTCCAAACTGTTTTAAACGACAAACAAAGTTACTACAAAATTCTTCATATGTTTTCAACAAAATGTTATGAAATAAAATGTGAGCGTAATAAGATTCGTAAATATTAATAAAAGTTTGTGAAATTTTCTTAAATTATTTTGTGGCCGCCATTATAATGCCGTCAGAATAAGAAACCAAAAAAAAAAAAGTTTTTTTCGCTGAAAACCGTTACGGGAATTTTTTTTCGGTTTGGTGGACGGCTATCTCCCCACCAAATTTGCTATAGCGCATATAACGGAATATAATTATCATGTAAAAGTTGTTTAACATTAATCGAAACCTACGGGAAAATTTTTATTGAATGCCCGGTTAGGTTAATTGAATATCAGGTTAGGTCAACTGTACGCCCTTGATGATTGGTTAGGTTAAGTTGTGATAATTTTGTTAGTTTTAACGAAAATATCATGACTTAACCTAACCAATTGTCAAGTACTTTGAACGCAAATTAATAAAAAAAAATTTTCGTTTCTCCAAAAAAGAAAACTTATTTTTAAAATTAGCGGATAAAACTACACTAAAAAAATTTTTTTAGTTAAAATTTTTACAGTTCATAAAACTGAAAAGTTCCGTAAAAAGTAAAGTGTGTTGTGTGTTGTGTTGTGTGTGTGTGTGTTGTGTGTGTGTGTGTGTGTGTGTGTGTGTGCAATTTCTTGTCTTTTTATACATATGTAAATTCTGCCCAGAAATTTTAATATATGCAGGTAAAAATTGGAACCCAAAAATTATCTGTATTAGATCCAAATGCCAATCGTACGTCACAATCTTTTGCCAAAAGGAAATGAATGTACGAGAAACTAGAATTGATTGTTTTATGAAGGAAAAATAAGGACTATAACAGTCAGAAAGAGAGAAAGAATTTGGCAGTAGGAATGTATTGGTATAAATCCTGAGAAATTGGAATCGCAGACAATATGAGGTATTGCAAATAGTATAAGATGTATTACAACTCACAGTGATTTGCATCTTATCCGAAGGCGTAAAATTTGAATACAACTATTTTATAATTATAACGGGTTTTATACACTCCCACTACATAAAACTATTATATCTCGTGCTGCGAGTGCATTCAACAAGAGTATGAGGGACTACATCATGATCATGTCGTAACTCTATTTCCGGTAAGATCAACAAACTTAACGGCATTGCCTCTGGGGTAATAATAAAATAACCAGATGCGTGACTGTCTTCTCCATCCAGATGACGTAGCAACCCGCGGCTCGGGTAACACGTTACATTCTAGTTCCACTCCCCGTCATATAAATAACCCTAGTTGTTAGTACGAAGGTTAATTCACGCATCTAACAACAATAAAAACAACAACACGTAAGAAATATAACCAATTAACATACTCAAGTACGTCTGCAGTATATTAAACAATTTGGCTTCTGTTTTGAGATGCGACAGTGGAAATATGTGAACATAAGAATGAACAAACACGAGTTATAAGAAAAATCGGTGCTCTTCCAATATGTGCTCTACCGCGAAACTGTGATCTACCATATTCCAATACGTGCTCTACCGTGAAACTAGCCTTATAAGGCTAACTAACGAAAATATCATGACTTAACCTAACCAATCGTTAGGTCAACTATACGCCCTTGACGACTGGTTAGGTTAAGTCGTGATATTTTCGTTAGTTAGCCTTATAAGGCTAACTAACGTACCTGCTGCTAATCCGAATAATCTAAGGTAGATCACGTATTGGAATGTAAATTTTCGCGGTAGAGCACATACTGGAAGAGCACTGAAAAGTCGTATTTAGCGAGACATCGAATGCGAACGTAATCTTAATTGAAGCTTTCCAGAGGTTAATTACGTAACACCATTTGAATTATTCACACGTAATTAAAGGATTGAAATTAGCGAAATTTAGTTACAAAAACAAATTACCCCAATTCATGTAAGGCGAGAAAATAGAGGAGGATTGTCTGTAGCACAAACTAACGACATAAGCACGGAAATTATTATGGACCAGACTATTCATTGAATTATAACAACACAGAGCATTGTTACTTCTTGTGGTGATGAGCCACTTATGGGAACCTCGTTAGTGCGTTAACCCTCTATACAGGGTGTTTCATAACATGTGGGACGCACTTTCAGGGTGGATTCAGGACCTGAAAACAATGAAAAAAGTTTATGTAAACATATGCCCGAAATCGCTTCGTTTCCGAGTTACAGCCCGTTGTGTGTTCCAGTAAGTATCCGCCTTACCTTTAAAGGAAGTGCTCAAAATGACCGCCTTGCGCTTGAATACACCTTCAACACTCCTCGTCATAGACTGCCTGACGCGTTCAAACATTCGAGGTATTGCTCGGATTTTCTGGCATCCTTGTTCTACACGCTGGCGAAGCATTTCAACGTTGTCAATGAGTGTCACGTAAACGATGGGTCCCACGCAATGGGTCCTCCACGGCCTATTCATTTATTAGGGAAATGGTCATCCAAATAGTCTCTGGCTACTCGACTAAATTGAGGCGGAGCGCCGTCATGCATAAACCACATACGACGTCGGACACCAAGAGGAACTTCATCTAGTGAATCGCTTAAGTCATTCCTTAAAAAATTGGAATAGGATTCCCCTGTTAATCTTCCAGGCAAAACAAAAGGACCGATTAAATTGTCGGCAATAAGTCCTGCCCATACATTGATACTAAATTGTTGTTGGAGCCTTGACTGGATGATAGCATGCGAATTCTCTTCGGCCCAGTGATGAGTGTTGTGAAAATTGATCACGCCATTTCTTGTGAAGCAGCCTCATCAGAAAACAACACGGAGGATAGAAAAAGAGGATCGCGAGCACACTGTTGAAGGAACCAAGTACAAAAAGCCTCTCGTAGTGGGAAATCAGCTTCAGTAAGGCCTTGTGCTCTCTGAATGTGATATGGGTAAAGCTGTTGTTCCCGTAAAATTCTCCACACAGTTGTGTATCTTACACCCTCTGCTGCTGTTATCCTTCGGGTGCTGACACCAGGATGTTCCTTCACGCGATTCAGGACCCGCTCCTCCAACTCAACAGTTCTGTCGCTGATTGGTCTACCACCATCTGAAACTCGCTTGTTGAATGATCTTGTATCACCAAGAGGCTCGTCTATTCTCTGAAAGGTCTTCTTATCTGGCAGACGGCGATTCGGAAACCTTTCCGCATACAGACGTCTTGCTGCGACCGCATTACACTCGGCAAGTCCATACATGAGATGCATGTCTGCCATTTCTCTGTTTGAATAAGCCTCCATTTTCACTTCAAATGCACACTATCACTGAATAGCACAAAAACTTTTAAGGTCTTTTTTTTCACTGGACTGCATTTATTCACGGCAAGAAGTTACGAATACGAAGAGTAAAACACCGCGATGCACCTGTGACTGACTGACTGATGGCTCTACACTCAACGATATTGAAACATATCATAGAGTGTACGAAACATTACAGTCGGCAAGGCCATATATGAAATAAGTCTCATACACACTCACAAACATTGTCGGCAAGCAGTGTTTGTAAACAGTTTGCGGAAAGAATTGCTGAAACACAAAACGGGTTTAACTCGGAAACAAAGCGATTTCGGGCATATATTTATATAAACTTATTTCATTGTTTTCAGGTCCTGTATCCATCCTGAAAGTGCGTCCCACATGTTATGAAACACCCTGTATACTTCGCTAATACTGGGAAGGCGGAGTGGTGATTTTTGTAAAATAATGAAACCTTTCTTCTGAGTTAATCTTTTAATACATGTATCTTAAACACACACACACACACACACACAATATATATATATATATATATATATAGAAACGACGTAAGTATAGAGGAGCGTTCTGCACACGAGGAAGAGAAATAACGAACAAATAAAAAATGAGGTGAACCGCCCGGGAATCGAACCCAGGATCTTCCGATTGCCGGTCAGATGCGCTATCCATTACACCACGGGCCTCGATCAGTCATAAGTCGAAATTCTCCTACATAGGGCAGAAACCAATGCCCTGAGAGGGCACCCTCGCAAATCGTGAATATGTACATTTAACTGCAATGACCACGCAGTATATTAATGTATAGAAACGACGTAAGTATAGAGTAGCGTTCTGCACACGAGGAAATAACGAACAAATGAAAAATGAGGTGAACCGCCCGGGAATCGAACCCAGGATCTTCCGATTGCCGGTCAGATGCGCTATCCATTACATCACGGGCCTCGATCAGTCATAAGTCGAAATTCTCCTACATAGGGCAGAAACCAATGCCCTGAGAGGGCACCCTCGCAAATCGTGAATATGTATATTTAACTGCAATGACCACGCAGTATATTAATGTATAGAAACGACTAAGTATAGAGGAGCGTTCTGCACACGAGGAAGAGAAATATCGAACAAATGAAAAATGAGGTGAACCGCCCGGGAATCGAACCCAGGATCTTCCGATTGCCGGTCAGATGCGCTATCCATTACACCACGGGCCTCGATCAGTCATAAGTCGAAATTCTCCTACATAGGGCAGAAACCAATGCCCTGAGAGGGCACCCTCGCAAATCGTGAATATGTACATTTAACTGCAATGACCACGCAGTATATTAATGTATAGAAACGACGTAAGTATAGAGGAGCTCCTCTATACTTACGTCGTTTCTATACACGGAGCCACGATAATCAGAAGTCGCAATTCTCCTACATAGGGCAGAAACCAATGCCTTGAGAGGGCACCCTCGCAAATCGTGAATATGTACATTTAACTGCAATGACCACGCAGTATATTAATGTATAGAAACGAAGTAAGTATAGAGGAGTGTTCTGCACACGTGGAAGAGAAATAACGAACAAATGAAAATAAGGCACCCGCCCGGGAATCGAACCCAGGATCTTCCAATTGCCGGTCAGACGTGCTAACCACTGCACCACGGAGCCACGATAATCAGAAGTCGCAATTCTCCTACATAGGGCAGAAACCAATGCCTTGAGAGGGCACCCTCGCAAATCGTGAATATGTACATTTAACTGCAATGACCACGCAGTATATTAATGTATAGAAACGAAGTAAGTATAGAGGAGTGTTCTGCACACGTGGAAGAGAAATAACGAACAAATGAAAATAAGGCACCCGCCCGGGAATCGAACCCAGGATCTTCCAATTGCCGGTCAGACGTGCTAACCACTGCTAACCACTGCGACTTCTGATTATCGTGGCTCCGTGGTGCAGTGGTTAGCACGTCTGACCGGCAATTGGAAGATCCTGGGTTCGATTCCCGGGCGGGTGCCATATTTTTCATTCGTTCGTTATTTCTCTTCCACGTGTGCAGAACACTCCTCTATACTTACTTCGTTTCTATACATTAATATACTGCGTGGTCATTGCAGTTAAATGTACATATTCACGATTTGCGAGGGTGCCCTCTCAAGGCATTGGTTTCTGCCCTATGTAGGAGAATTGCGACTTCTGATTATCGTGGCTCCGTGGTGCAGTGGTTAGCACGTCTGACCGGCAATTGGAAGATCCTGGGTTCGATTCCCGGGCGGGTGCCTTATTTTTCATTTGTTCGTTATTTCTCTTCCACGTGTGCAGAACACTCCTCTATACTTACTTCGTTTCTATACATTAATATACTGCGTGGTCATTGCAGTTAAATGTGTATATATATATATATATATATCCGACTCCTATGATTTTACAAGTGGGAATCCACATTTAGACATGGAATCTGGAACCACGGGTATCTAAAAAAAACATTATCTCTTGCTATCTAAGTTAGCACTCCAATAGAAAGTGTCTAACCACCATGACTTTTATCTGTTAAGTTATCTTGGATTATATACGAGTTTGTCGTAGGTTGTCATTCGTATTGTGGAAACATTAATCTAAACGTAGTTAGTATCATCCTAATGGACAGTAACATTTAAGCCTGGATTCGATTACAAGTGGTGCCATGTTAAGCAATGGCACTTGCTCTCCTCCCAAAACAGCTTCGTTGAGGCGTAATCCTCTTGGTCAGAATTCTCGACGCCACACTATGCCGTTATGTGTGTATTTTTGAGATTTTTTAACCTCCTCCGCAACACCAAGGATCATATGACGGAAGGGAACTACAGCTTTACGTGGGATCCGAATAATGAGTCGCTTCATCATCTGAACGCGAAGTACGGTCCTCCACCCAACTACATCCCGGACCCAATGTCGCTTAACTTCGCTGATCTATGGGAACCGAGGTTGCGACAATGTCCAGTACGTAGCGCTGCCGTTAAATGTACCGATGCAGAAGGAACGAAAGGGAGGAGTTATCGAAAATATCATAAATGTTGATGTAATGTAAAAAAAGCGGGGTTACCACATCTGATCGACTCGACATTCTATCGACGAGTGTATTGTCGGTTAGATTACAGTAAGTTAAGTTAGGTTAGATTACACTATGTTGGGTTAGGTTAGTTTTTTAACAGTTTAGATGGGTATACGTCCACCAGAAGGTGTGCGAGGATGTAGAGAGATCACAGTTAATGTTTAATTAAAACAGGAACCAACACGGTATTGTTTATTACGTCATTTTTACCTCCGTACGATAAAACAGTAAGGGTCATATAACAGAGAGGACCTACAATTTAACGCGGAATCCAATGACGGGTCACTATATCATCTAGAGGAAGAGAAAGGTCTTCCATCCTATTAATAACCAGACCTAATAACGTCTCTTAACTGTACTGATCTAACGGGAAGCGGTGGGACGACGTGACGACGACTTAAACCCCAAACCAATTCATATATTTAAAACTTTTTTAATTTTAAAGTTTTACAAAGATCAAAATTAGTACATTTTATGCGTATATACTAATTATATAATATCAGTGGCGTTCAATCCACTGGGGCCCCTGGGACCAGATCCCACTGTGATTTTCTTATTTCATAATGTACTAAGTACTATCGTCATACAATAAACATGCTTAAATAATTTCACTGTATCGCTTCATGGATCTCACCATTGAAAAGGAATCAGGAATGCTATATATATATATATTATATTCGGCTGTGTAACTTCCTTAAAAATAAAGATTGCCAACTCTTTGAATGTCGTCGGGTTTCAACTTGGGTCTCCCGCCGTGAAAGGTGTTTATGCAGCAAATGATATATTGAGTCGTTCATACTTCGCGGTGTTGTGCCACCACAAAACTAGAGAAAGTCTCTCTTCGGCGAGAGAGAGAGAGAGAGAGAGAGAGGAGAGAGAGTGTGTGTGTGTGTGTGATCTTAGGACATCACTTCACTTCCTCTCCGCGTGTTAACAAGAATGTAGAGGCAAAGTTATTAGAAAGGCAATTTACTCTGTTTATTATAAGAAAACTGAATTTAGAAGCAGAACTTAGAAATTAATATAAAAGTGAATAAGAAAGAACACTAGAATAAGAATATTCTAAATAATTATGACAAACAATAACTAAAAACTGTTGGGATTAAATTTCAAATATATATATATACAAATGAATTTAAATGGAAATTAAAAATAATAATATTTTTGAACGAGATAGTTTTTTTCATCTACATCAAGTTTATAACAATTTTTAACGATGTATAAAAATCCAGGAAAATCTGAGATTTATGCATGATTTTTAATTTTTTTTTTTCATAAATTCACTTTTGTGTCACGACGCAATCTCGCGTCTTTACATCGGCAGCGCTGAAGTGAATAGACGGATATGAAATAGATTTCGATTTTCATAAACTGGGTTAGGTTAAATTTAGGTTAGCTTTGGATTTGTTTTATTCAAATTTATTTGATGAAGTCTTCCTCGTATGACAAAGGGTGTGTGTGAATCTAGGATTGTACCTTGATACCCGATTTTTGGTTCACCTCTGAACTATTGTTCGAAAACCGGAATTTGGTGAAGGGGATTAATATATTCTCAAGAAGAAGCGAGTTACTGAGCTATTTAGGTTTGGACATGCCACTGAATTTCACATTTTTAATTCACTTTTGAATTATATATGCCCACTTTTACATAGCACTAGAAATCGAAAAATAACTTACATTGCCTGGTAGCTATATAAATTACTCAAATTAATTTATTTTAACTCACCGCTTTTGAAAGTGAAAATATACTTAGAGTATGTCGTCTTAACAATTCTCTCGTTTAAATATTTCCTACTCTTAATTCTCTCCCCCCCATCTTAGAGAGACGTCTCTGGTTGATTGTGCCCCACACAGCATAATCAACCATCGAACAACTCATTTTTTTGGATCACCTGAAGATCAGGGCCCCCAGCCTTCTTTAGTTAGCTTTATAAGGCTAACTAACGAAAATATCACGACTTAACCTAATCAGTCGTCAAGAGCGTACAGTTGACCTAACGATTGGTTAGGTTAGGTCGTGATAGTTTCGTTAGTAAAGAAGGCTGGGGGCCCTGATCTTCAGGTGATCCCATATTTTTTTTATCACTTGCCTCATAAACACCTCTAAGTGGGAGACTCTTGAATTCGCCGTAGCAACATCGGGTTATCACCCACGAAACACGCTCATTCTCCATAAGGGACAAGTACATGGGGATAGATTAGATATAGGGACCTCCCACTGATATTCCTCGCTGGAAAGAGATTTTCTCTACTCCCTTGGCACAACACCACGAAGTATAAACGACTCAATATATCACTTGTTGCATAAACACCTTTCACGGTGGGAGACCCAAGTTGAAACTCGGCGACATTCAAAGAGTTGTCAGACGTATACACAGGACAGACATCCAATTACAGAAAACACGCTTACACACTTGCATGCATGCCCTGTTAATATGTCTAAGAATAGAGTAGAAAAATATTTTGTAGAAATATAATTTCATAAAAAAATGCATGGCATGAATTAGGTGAGGTAACGTTGCATTTCCGCCAACACAATTTGTTTATCTTTTGGTTGGCTGGATGCACATGACGGGTGAGGGCATTGTGTGGAAAATTTGATTTCTGTTCTTTAGTCTTGTTTCCAAATGCTCGAGGTTTTTGTGACGACAGCAAGAGCGACTGATGTGCGATCGGCACAAGTATATTATTATTTCGTTTATACAGGGGTGCTATCTAGTGTACGATCTGTGTGTGCATGGCGTAACTATAGAGCTAGCTCATATTTTCTCCTCTTTACTGTAAAATTTCCTTGGCTACTTTTTCCAGGGTGAAGGTATTTTTTTCAACCTTTTTCCATACCCGTTTCTGGTGGGAAAGGAGCGGTGGGGAGAGAGTCTTATGCTTTTCTGTCTAGTTTTCTACTATAGCTAGCAGAGTTAAAAAATGAACAGTTTAATAACAGGAACCTCCCCAAGTGGACCGAAAGGTCTTTGAGGCTTCTTCTTGTTTTTGTAACTTCTTGTAACTCTTTCTGCGCAAACAGATGATGATAAAAGCACGTCGGCAGAGAATGTTAATACCAAAACATCAACTTCTTCAATACTGTACCTACGCCCTGAAAAGACACTTAACACCCGAAACATCCCCAAACTATAGCCTTAATTTTAATGTAATGACTAAATTCATTATACATTTTACATTCATCATTTTGACACAAAACTTTCTCCAATTTACTTGTCTATATTACTGTATAAAACTTAAATGCTTCAAAATATCGTGTATATATATATTTAGGGATGCGTCTCATATTCGGTAAAAAAGAAGATATTCGGCATTCGGTCGAATAGTTTTTATATATTTTTAACCGAATACCGAATATTTGATAATTAGGGTAAATAACGTGATTTACGAAATGGAAATTAAAATGTATTTTTTTACTTAAAAAAATAATTACAAACAAATCCAAACTTGGTATAGTGATACAATAAGTAATAACCTTACAAAAAATCAAAAGGCATTAATAAATAATTAATAATTACCGCAAAAACAAAACCTAATAATTGAAATTTAAGGCAAGTAGATTATCGTGTGGAAAAATTAGTCGTTCAGTAGCATCAGGAGCAAAACGATTACGGGCGTATAATTACATTTTTCGCAGAACTGAACAGCCATTCATTTTCGTACGCTTGTGGGTGGCGAGGTGAGATATTTGCGAGCGAGTAATAATAGTTTTGGGAATCTATCGCCTGATTGGGGTTCCCAGAACTTTCCTCGTGTTGCTATGGGAAGTGAAGCTTGAATGTGTTCTATAATTTTCTTTGTTTTAGACTAATATACAGCGTTTTGTTTTCATGAAAATCGACAGTTAACTCTGCCCCATTCTCCCCGAGCGGGAGAAAATGGGAAATTATAAAATAGCATTAGTTTATGTATTTGTATTCTTTTGGAATTGGCCAATAATTCTATTGCATTTTTTACACTGACACCTTATAACCCAAATAAAACTAATATTCGTTATTCGGGGGGAAGTTTAGTACTTGGCACATCCATATACAGTGTATATATATATATATAAAATTATTTCACGAAATTAATACGTGAATAATATTTATGATGAAAATAACCACGAAGGAAAAAGGAAACAGAATGGTGCTAAAGCGCTTTCGTCTAATGACATCCTCAGGAACACTGTAATAAATAACAAATTCGAGACTATATATAGGTCACAAGAAAAAAAATAAATAGGAAAATAAAATTGTAGGAGAAGCATACAAATTTATATGGAAAAATACCAGAGTTTTAGCACTTTGCCCCTCTTGTCTAAATCCGTTCTAAACGAATTCAAAACAACAGGATCAAGCGAAAAAAGGCCCTGGCTAATGTTAAAATTATTTGTTAGTTGAATAATGGCAGACTCAAGAATATTTCTATTAACAATGTTGCTTGAGTGAAACAAAATTGAAGCATTATTCCAATTTACAGTGCGGTAACTCTGACAAATGGACGAAAAGGGCAGTGGACAACTGTCCCGTTCTCACCGAATATTGATGCTGTTTTACACGCGTGTGCAAATCCTTTCCAGTCTGTCCAATGTAAAGGAATCACATTGTTTACAACCAATTTTATAGATAATGCCTGAATTATTGGTAGGGCTATTTTTCACTATAATATTCTTCACAATATTGTCATATGAAAATACTACATTAATATTTTAAAGTTTAAATACATTAGCAATGCCTAAAAAGTTTGGGAAAAATGGAAGTACTAAAAAATTCTTCGTCAAAGTGCGAGGGTTATTATTCACACGATAGAAAGTTCGTTTTGCCTTGTTAAGACAAGATTCCAAAAAAGCAGGTGGGTAACACAAATCACTTCCAATACTGTTGGTTTTTTCTAATTCGGCATCGATGTATTCCGGACTGGCGATCCTAAGAGAGGGGAAAAACATTGAAGAAAATATGGTTTTCTTGATATTAGGGGTGTCATGTCCAGAGTAAAAGTGTACTTTCAATAGCGAGTATTATTAACAGGGTTTTGGGATGGCCATGGTAATCCTTGTTGCCCCTCCTCTCCAATATTTATATGAAGTTTTTCGAAATTACTTACATTCCGAGAATACTGGGGGTTGGCATCCCATGGTTGCGGTACGCCGATGATATTTGTGTATGTTCCTCCTTCCTTCTTCAGTTAAATAATTAAGTCCCCTCCATTAAGTTTATTTCAGAAGTGGAACAAAACAACTCAATCCCGTTTCTGGATGTACGTGTGCACAGGAAAAGCCCAGGTTTTAAATTTAGTATTTATCGGAAAAAACAAACAATTTGTGCTACGTACACTTTTACTCCTGACATTACACCCCCATCAAGAAAGTCATATTTTCTTCAATGTTTCTCCGCGCTCTTAGGATCGCCAGTCCGGAATACATGGATGCCGAATTAGAAAAAATCAACAGTATTGGAAGTGATTTGTGTTACCCACCTGCTTTTTTGGAATCTTGTCTTAACAAGGCAAAAACGAACTTTCTATCTAAATCATAACCCTCGCACTTTGTCGAACAATATTTTAATACTTCCATTTTTACCAGGTTTTTTAGGCATTGCTAATGTACTTAAACTTTTTAATATTAATGTAGTATTTTCATATGACAATATTGTGAAAAATATCACAGTAAAAAATAGTCCTACCAATAATTCAGGCATTATCTGTAAAATTGGTTGTAAACAATGTTATTCCTTTTACATTAGACAGACGGGAAAGGATTTGCACACTCGTGTAAAACAGCATCAATATTCCGTGAGAACGGGACAGTTGTCCAGTGCCCTTTTCGCCCATTTGTCAGAGTTACCCCACTGTATTGATTGGAATAATGCTTCAATTTTGTTTCACTCAAGCAACATTGTTAATAGAAATATTCTCGAGTCTGCCATTATTCAACTAACAAATAATTTTAACATTAGCCAGGGCCTTTTATCGCTTGATCCTGTTGTTTTGAATTCGTTCAGAATGGATTTAGACAAGAGGGGCAGAGTGCTAAAACTCTGGTAGTTTTTCCATATAAATTTGTATGCTCCTTCTACAATTTTTATTTTTATGTTTTATTTTTCTTGTGACCTATATATAGTCTCGAACTTGTTATTTATTTCAGTGTTCCTGAGGATGTCATGAGACGAAAGCGCTTAAGCACCATTCTGTGTTTCCTTTTTCCTTCGTGGTTATTTTCATTATATATATATATATATATATATATATATATATATATATATATATATATATTATACAATTTTAATTTTACATTATATACACATTAGAAAGTCAGCTGATGAAGCCCTTTGAAGCGCGCCTAGCAATTTCACCCTAATTTAATTTTAGTTAATCGCTCTCCTTTATTGACTTGCAACGTTTTCATTAAAAATTTTCGTTACTTTCGTGTATGAAACAGACTGGATGGAATTTATAATTAAACCCAATATGGCAAATCCTTTTTGCACCTCCAAACCAAGCCAAGTTACTAGCACAGCTCTTCGTTTTATTAATAAAAAATATTTTCTTTTATAACAGTCAGGGAAAAAAATTAAATAAATATATATATATATATATATATATATATATATATATATACAGGGTGTTTGAAAACTTTCTGTACAAATTGTAATGGGGGATAGGCAACACCAAGACAAACCCTTTTCGTCTATAAGTGTATGTCCGCTGACGTCACCATTCGGCGCGAGAGGGCGCCGCTGCAATTGGCTAAAAGGTGAAGTGGGCTAGACTCGCGCTTGCCGCGGGCATTCTTAAATCGGACGTAGTACGCGTAACATGGAGCGCTTCACGACTGCTGAGATGGCTGACATGCATATGGTGTATGGGGCTGCCAATGGAAACGGAAGAGCTGCTGTGAGGTTGTACCGACAGCGCTTCCCAAACTGACGTGTGCCAAACCACCAAACGTTTGCGCATTTGCATCGGCGACTGCGAGAAACTGGAACATTCCATGCAAACATGCATGACACTGGTCGGGAGAGAAACGTGCGCACTCCTGACATGGAAGAAGAAATCCTACGGCGATTTGAGGACAATCCAAGCGCAAGCACGCGAGGTGTTGCACGTATCCTCGGTGTGAACCACGACCTGGTCTGGAGAGTGTTGCACGAGCAGCAGTTACATCCGTCTCATCGTCAGAGAGTCCAAGCATTACAACCTCGGGATTACCCTCTTCGTGTGGAATTCGCACGCTGGTTTCTGCAGCAGACAGCGGTGCAGCCTAATTTTCCGGCTTATGTTCTGTTCTCTGATGAGGCCTGTTTCACACGTGAGGGTGTGTTTAACATGCACAATTCTCACGTGTGGGCGCACGCAAATCCACATGCTACACGGGTGCATGCTCATCAAGAACGGTTCGCCGTCAATGTTTGGGCGGGTATCGTCCATGGCAAGTTGATTGGGCCGTACCTGCTGCCTGCCCGACTCGACGGGCGGGTTTATCGGATATTTCTTGAAGAAACGTTGCCGGAACTGCTGGAAGATGTTCCCGTGGCTATTCGTAGACGAATGTGGTTTCAACACGACGGGGCCCCAGCACTAGCCCTGTTCAAAAATCAACTTTTTCTTATTTTCATAGGTTTCCGTACTTTTTCCCATGCTTTTTGACCTGAAAAGGCCGAAAATCACAACCATTTTGACCTAGGTTGTTGGGAAGCATTGCCGCATGGAGCTTTAATTTTTCTGCCTTGAAATCAGCCAAAAGCACCAGTTCCGGGGTCCCTTGAATCATGTTTTGCACTATAACTTTTTATCTAAACAAGATAGAGCAACAAAATAGGCACCAAATTAAAGTGTTTTTAATCCTCTTTCTAACTTATACAATTATGATAGTCTTGGAACAAGAAATGGCACATTGGTACATACAAAGATTTCAGAAATATCACAAAATTCGTTTTCTCACACTGAAGGCAGACAAGGCGCCTTATTCATGACACAAATTTGAGATTAACATTTTGTCACAAGTCTAATCGATCAAGAAGTGAAAGCATTACATGATGATTAATTTCATAATGACATTTACACAGTCAGTTGTTGAGAGTTTGTTTCTTGAAGCTGTCAAAGCGGCGTCTGTTGAACTCCACAGCTTGAAGGAGATAGTCCCTTTGCTTGGCATCTGTTGTTATGACATTTGCAAAGTCGCTCATCATCTTGATACCACGTTCAGCAATGTCATTCACCGCTTTCAGATTCTTAACATAGTCCAACGCTTTTCTGTAGTCCTCATTCTGTGGCCAAGACGTGACAGGTTCCAGAAGCCACTCGGATCCAATGTTCAGTGTGTCCAGCAGGAAATGTGATTCTGGGCCAATGAGATCAACCAGGGTGGTCTTAGCTGTGACTCTCTGGAATAGAGGCTTTCCTGTTCTGAAGCTGTCTGGCTTCTCAGTGGCATGTAACTGGGCAGCAATGTCGTGCTTCAATGTGTCACTCAATCTACTGCTGAACAGGGCAAATGGCACGACTTCCTGCGTCAGGTACCATTTGTGGTTTTCCATCTTATTAAGTACTGCATCAGCAAGCTCTGGGTCAGTTTTCTTGTACTTCAACATGTCCTGGATTAGACTTAGATCATTCACGGGAGCATCTGCAGCAGACATTGACATCATCCATACAGGAGTGTAGAACAGCGCAAGGAAGGTGTCGAGTCTTTCCAGCTTTGATACAGTGTCTTCGTCGTACTCAAGTTGATCTGCAAACATCAGCATTTTCATGGAGTACAGGTTTCTGGCCATCCATCTGGCCTGATGAATGGCGCCTGGTCGACTCCAGTGAATACCTCGAGGAGGCGTTCCTCCAAGAACAATGACTGTCAGTTCAGCCATTTCCCTGTAGTCGGCTCTTGGAAGCCTTTCTGCTGTTAGAATGTCTTGGAGTATTTCTTCACTGTTCTTCTTCTTTTCCTTCAGCCATTTGCTGTTGATAGCCAGCATCTTTGGGTTTTCCTTGGACAAGTCCGTCCAAACATCCTTCAGATGCTCAAACCAGGGATTATCTGGCCCCTTCACCTTCCCAAACAGCTTCTCCCAAACTGCTCCTACTAGGATTTCCAGGATGTGATGTCGACAGGCCAGATAAAACACCTTTTTGTTCAGCATTTTCTCTAGCAGTTTGGCAGCTCCTCTGTGAACTCCACTGTTACTGGATGTAGTGTCAAAAACAAGGGCAGTAACATTATCCGTAAGTTCCCATGTCTCCAGTAAATCCATTGAAGCCTCAGCCTGAGCTGTGCCAGAAGAATTGTCGATGACAGGTACTCCCAATAACTTTCCTTCAGTGTATGAAGGTGGACCAGACACTAGCACAGCTAAAGTCTCTGAGGTACTTCCAGGTTCACTGCCCAAGACATCTTTGAGCAACTTTCCATCCCAGTGTAAGGCAGCGTACTGTTGGGGGTTTTCACAAAACTTGGACATGTGACTCTGGCTGATATTTACCTGGACAGCATTCTGTTGCGACGTGTTGTTGAGGTTGAGATGACGAAGTTATCCAGATCAGCCCCTCCAGCTTTCAAGGTGGCAGAAACCATGGCAGTAACTTGATTGTCTGATAAACCAAGACGATCAGCTGTATTGCAGATGACATCACATTCCATGACCTTCCTTGGAAACGTCAAAGTCACACTAGTCACAGTGTCTTGATGGTGAGAACATCCAGGACGAGGCTGATGGTAATCCATGTCCTCTGTGTTAGCGTCGTTGTCAGTTGAGTCACCCCAGGTAATGTCATCCACATGAACAACTGCCTCTTGTTCTGCTGCAGCTGTAAAATAGTACATGTTAAGACAGTAATTGTTAAGTACATGCTAAATATCGCAATGGAGTAAAACTTAAAACTTTTTGTGACGTTCAAAGTAATTAGTTTTACCTTGTTCTTGTCTATGCTGCAGTCTTTCATTCCTCGCTGCTTGCTGCAGGGATCTTGTCTCAAAAATCTTGTCATGACCAGACATATGACCTTTCCTCTCAGTCTTTTGGTCTTCGTAGAACCTGATATCCTCATCTTTCTTCTCTCTGGATAACAGTCTGTTGTTCTGTATTTCCTGGATTGCATCTGGAGCTCCTATATCGAACAGGCTGTCTAATTCCAGCACAAATGCTCCTATTTTTCCTCCAGGGTTACTTGCTCTTCCTTTGCTTTTCACCAGAGCACGATGTTTCTCATGTAGTTTCATGAAGAGCTTCATTGCGTTGTACTTGGTCATTGTCTTGATCCTAGCCATCTGCCAGAATGGGATGATAGATTCAACTGTTTCATATGCAAGGTCTTGAACCATGGGCCTCCCTGCATTTTCCGGTAAATTCTGAAGATTAAGGAAATACTGGAACGCCTGTCTGTTGGTGGGAAGCTGGGAACCACTGATAAAAGCTGAAGGGTATCCAACCAGGAAAGTTTCAGTGAGAGATCTGGTAGATGGCCCAGTTGACACCTGCCTGTGGACAGTACGTGGAGGTTCTGAGATATCAACTGTGCGCCCACGGAGCTCCCTCAGCTCCTTGCTTAATGCCATTGTGAAGTTGTAACTTGTAGATGGTTTTCTAGATTCTGATTGAGTTTCTGTTGTTTCCTGAAAAATGATAGATAATTATTATTATTATTATTATTATTATTAATTATTTATTTATTATTATTTATTAATTTTATGCTCTTTCATTTGATACCTAATTTGTTGCTCTATCTTGTTTAGATCAAAAGTTAAAGTGCAAAACATAATTCAAGGGACCCTGGAATTGGCGCTTTGGCCGATTTCAAGGCAGAAAATTTAAAGCTCCATGCGGCAATGCTTCCCAACATCCTAGGTCAAAATAGTTGTGATTGTCGGCTTTTTCAGGTCAAAAAGCATGGGAAAATGTACAGAAACCTATGAAAATAAGAAAAAGTTGATTTTTGAACAGGCCTACCCCAGCACACTCCAGCAACGATGTGCGGGATTATCTGAACGCCACTTTTGGGGACCGATGGATAGGCCGGAGTGGGCCCGTAGCCTGGCCACCGAGATCGCCCGATTTAACATGCCTCGATTTCTTCCTGTGGGGACACATGAAGAACCTCGTGTACGAGACTCCCATTTACTCAGAAGAAGACCTCGTAGCAAGAATCGCTGTCGCCGCTGGAACTGTTCCCGAAATGCCGGGAATCTTTCGACGTGTACGTCGGTCAATGCTTCGACGCTGTCGGGCATGCATTGATGCTACCGGTCGCAACTTTCAGCACCTTCTTTAAATAAACATGCCTTCTTTAAATAAACATGTTACGCGTACTACCTCCGATTTAAGAATGCCCGCGGCAAGCGCGAGTCTAGCCCACTTCACCTTTTAGCCAATTGCAGCGGCGCCCTCTCGCGCCGAATGGTGACGTCAGCGGACATACACTTATAGACGAAAAGGGTTTGTCTTGGTGTTGCCTATCCCCCATTACAATTTGTACAGAAAGTTTTCAAACACCCTGTGTGTGTGTGTATATATATATATATATATATATACACATATATATATATATATATATATATATATACATATATACATATACAGGGTGTCCGGGCTTAATTGGCAATAAAATACATTTATAATGTTTTATTTTATTGCCATTTAAGCCCGGACACCCTGTGTGTATGTATATATATATATATACGTTGTTGATAAAGATATAGAAAATATGCAATGCGTTCATTTTTTTTGTTTAACTCGTAGATTATTATTATTATTATTGACCGTAAAACCACAACGTGAGGTCGCCGTCATATTGATAATTGTGGTTCCAGAGTTGAAAAAAAAAAAATGAACGAACGCACTCAACCCCAATTTTCACTTTGGTCGCAAAAGCTCAGAAAAAAGATGAGCTGCTGAAAATGCTAATCCATATCGTTGGTGTAATTTAACATTTTCATTCTCACTGTGAATACCTCTCAAGAATTAAAAACAACATACGTCATTATTAAAAAGGATAAAAATGTAGAAATTAGCGTTATAATTGTTGAGATAATCGCGGTTTTGATTCTCGTATAAGTAAATAAATTATAATTTCACATTTGGAATTGTCAAAGCAACGAGATTTCGTCGAGTATAAACAACCTCCCTCTTTTTTTTCTAAATTTAGAATTTTTGCGTGTGCCATGTGTTTTGGACGCGATATCATACGAAAAGTTTGTCCAATGAGGCACTAGCAATAACTTAAATGTGTTCTGCGGACAGATTTATGTTTTCAGCCTTTCGAGCTATGGAGTGAACTATTTAATTTTATATTTCGGAGTATATATTTGTTTTAATTTAATTTTTATTGATATAAAAGTATATGCATTGGCTGAAGTAAAAATTGAATTAAGTTTTAAAGTCCGGAACCAATATATATATATATAGACCAAGATTTTTACCACTTCGGTCAAACTTTGTAAATAAATCGGTTTTTCTTGTATAACTTACTTTTTCGAGGCGAAGTTAGATTAACTTAAATTAACCTAACCTAAAACAAATGAAATTCGAAAAAATAATCATTTATATATAAATCCTCTAAATTTCGTTATGGAACCCCTTCCTGCTTTAACACAAGCGAAAGTGATTAAATATTTGAAAATAAAAAATATATAACCTGTTTCGACCGACTGGGTAAAAGTTGTTCACGGTTAGAAATTTGCATAAATGTTCGACCAACTTGGGGATTTATGCCTAAATTATATATCTATATATATATATATATATGTTAGTCAATCTGTAAAACCAGTCATTTCACGAACTGCCTAAAAATTTCAGGCATTTCGCGTAATACCTCTGACCCTTAAACATAGGTAATACGCATTACTAACCTAACCTAACCTTTACAAAGTCATTAATCGCTTAATTGATTTACCGAAATGCTTGAAATTTTTAGGCATTATGTGAAATGACTGGTTTCACAGCGTGACTAACATACGAGTATATAGATATATCAGAGAGAGAGAGAGAGAGATGTTGTATTAACAATACAAAGAAAAATAACAGTTCATACTAATGTTATAGTATTCATAAGCGCTTCGGTTTAAGGTCTAGATCAGTGGTGCACAAACTTTTTTGATGTGAGGACCAAGCGAAGAAAATAACTAAATGTATTAGCCTACTTACTTTCCATCTAAGTCATAAATTGGGTCACTTTTATATTCTAACTTTTTCATTCAATTGAAAAGACCCGTGGGGCCACTGAAAAGACCCGTGGGGGACACATTTGGCCCGCGGGCCAGGGTTTGTGCATCACTGGTCTAGATTATCTTATTAATAATTGCGAATTAGTCGTCACAGAACCATGATACCAATTTCAATGTTACTAAAACTTTAATTCCAAGGCCGAAAACAGTGAGGTAATATTTTCAAAATGAAAGGTGAACTAGCAGACTATTTGAGTCAAATTATCACCAGCAACTTCAGTGATGACTCGAAACATGGGGGAAAACGCTATTGTAGTTTTTGTGTCAACAAACATGATTATGAGGAACTTTAAATTCTGTACAAACGAAGCTAAAGGCACTCTTTTTCCTACTTTTATACTAATATTTATGCGCAGTAGCTTTGACCAACTTATAAAAATTGTTCTGGCAGAAACCTCAACTTGCTTTATATCAGATCCTGTAGAATGCTGCATAGTGCATAAGTTACCTCTAAGGTATAGGCTAAATGTTCTCAGTACAGACTAATGCAGAAACAAAAATCAGATAATCTATGCGCTTGGTGGTGTAGTGGTTAGTGTCGCTGACTACGAATCCATCAGCCCCGGGATCGAGACCCGGTGACGGCAGGCGACGCGCAGCAAAACCCAGCTGTTCATCCTTCCACACAATAAAAAAACTGGTTGGTAGATAACTGGGTACTTTAGGTAGCCTAGTGGTTAAGACGCTGGGCTGCTGCTGGTGTGGCGTGGTTCGGATCCCACGTTAAACTGTAGATCTAAGATGGAATGACAAGCTTGACCTTCGTCAGAATGAACAATTCGGGCGGAAGCAAAACCAAGGTAACCCACTTATCCAAGATATTCATCAGTTCTGTCTGCTGAATGTTGGGTTTCACGGTATGAAACTAAAATTTCATTTTCATTTCAATTTCATATAAAATGCGTGTGTTTGTGTTTGTACTCGTGTCTGTGTGTTTGGTAGTAAACTACGCAAAATATCAGGTGTCAGAGATTATTCTTCGTGATCATACCTAACGTACAGTCAGTTCAAAAAGTGATGTCCTAAAATTTCGTGTTTCTTACCAATAAATATCGCTGAGAAACGTGGAATTTGGCGACAAGAAAAGTGTTGCGATAATAAACTAACGCTCTAAGGTAAAATTATAATGTTTTAACGTTGTTTAATTGAAGGGACGCACACCCCTTTCCGTGGGTTTCGAACCACGCATCGCTACATCATCTGAATGCAGAGGATGGTCATTGGTCATCCACATTTTAATCTCATAGATCTGAATTATACCTGTCTTAATTATCACTGGTAAAAATAAATATTACAGTATATTACAGTTATTACTAGAGCCTGGATGTTCAGGCAAAATGCCATAAATGCCTTTTTTTTTTGCCTATTTTTGCATCTACAGGAAAAAGTGCCTTTTTCTTCATAAAGTGCTAATTTGCCTTTTTTCCATTATTTTCTAGTATTATTGCATTAGAGTGCTAAAATAGGCCTATCACTTTGTGATATATTTCAATTATATATATATATATATATATAACAGAAACTGGGCCGGAATTTTTTTAATGTAAGGAGGGGGATAAGGGCGAGCTCCTGCAGAAGTGGCCCCTCCGCAGAAGAAGGAGAAAGCCAAAGACAAGGTCTCCATGGCTCAATGATGCCATTTTTCTTTTTTTTAATATACATTTTGAAAAGCTTGTGTAGTGTGTAAGATTCACGTATGTGTGGCGAGAAATAGAGGGAGAAGTATGTGCTTGAAAGCATGCTGGACTGCTCACAGGGTAGCTGAGACGCGGAAAATCAGATCAGCTGAGGAGGACAGTGACAGGAGAAACGGGGGTTCCAGCACTCCCTATCTTCTGTTTAACGTTCCCCCGCCCTCTCCGAGTATTTTCCTGGTCGATTCATGTCTACAATCTCCTCCTTTCATAATATATATATTAAACATAGTAAACATTTTTTGACATTTAAATCCTTGTCATTATTGTTTAACGATCATTTTCAATACCTACTGTTTTGTTCAGTAAGGGCGTTGTAATGTGTATTATTTATACGTGTATAATGGTATTTTTCTACATTATACTTTATTTCTGGAAATGAAATCATTGTTATTATGTGTAACTAATTGTATTACCTACCGTTTTGTTCACTATGGGTATTGTATTTATAAATGCCTTTTTGGGGGGTTTTACTGCCTATTTGCCTGCTCTTTTTGAGGGTTTTTAGTGCCTAAACATTTCTAATTATTACAATGCCTTTCAAATGTTCCGTGTGATAATTCCTCATTTCACTTCAAGCTTTTTGCCCCTCCTCCTCATATTACAGCAATTTAAGAGAATATACGTACAATTGTCAATTAGACTATTAATATTTATTTTTTTACTGTTTAACTTGGTCCTTGAGCGTTAAGCTTTACTGGGCTCTCAGATTAATCACAGTAATAATTATTGGTTTTGTTTAACCTCCTTCGCAACATCTAAGGTTATATGACGGAGGGGACCTACAGCTTTAGTGGGATCCGAACCACGGGTCGCTACATACTGTAGTCTGGACGCAGCGGACGGTCTCCCATCCAACTACTATCCGACCCAATGTCGCTTAATTTCGCTGATCAACGGGAAGCGGTGTTATGACATTGGCTACGACGTAGCCCAGAATAATCACAAGATAAAAGCATTTTATATATAGGTAGTTACGATTAGGTAACATAAATACGAGTATTATGATTAATAATTATGTTTTATTATAAAATAAAACTTAAACTAGTTATGACTTGTAATACATAAATATTATGATTTATTATTACGATTACTAATAGTACTTCAAAGGTAGTCATAATTATGTAATATATAAATTTTATGATTAATTATGATTACTTATAAGATAAAACAAAGTTTAGAGTTATATAAAATAATATTTGTAAGACACGGAGACAACTTATAGTTGACATGAGAAAGGAATTCTGTAAAGCATTATACACAAAATCTTGGTCATTATAATAGTTATGAAATCCACCGTATTAAGCGTTAATAGTAAATACTAGGGGCACTCAATATATTTTGCCTCACCCTTTCTTCTTTGCTAAATAATAGGCCATGGGCTGAAATGTCTTTTGGGCCGTAAGTTTGAACTTTCTGCGCTTCACATAACCGGAGTTTTTCCAGTTTGAACCTCTCCTCCTTGTATAAAACCGCTGTTAAACGCCTTTGTATAAAACCGATGGTTAACGCACTTTCTAAAATGGCGTCTGACAGTGATGTGCGTCGTAAACAGAGAGCTGTTATCGAGTTCTTAAACGCAAAGAAGGAAACAGTTGGAAATATTCACAAACGTCTACAAAACGTTTACGGAGATGCTGTTGTTGATCGAAGCACAGTTGGACGCTGGTCTAACCGTGTGAGATTATCGGAGAGAGGGCGAGCCAGCCTCGATGATGAGCCACGCAGCGGTCGCCCAGCATCGGCTCTGACATATCACACTGTGCAACGTGCTAACAGCATCATTCGATCAAATCTGCGCGTCACATACAAGGAACTATCATTGGAGCTAGGAATTAGTGAAGGAAGTGTGAATACGATAATTCAGCAACTGCGATACTCAAAAGTGCGTTCACGGTTTGTTCCTCGCGAACTGACTGAAGATCACAAAGCCCAAAGAAAAGAAATTGCTTCTGAGTCGTTGGTTCGATACGAGACAGAAGGGGATGACTTCCTTTCACGAATTGTGACTGGGGATGAGACTTGGGTACACCACTTTGAACCTGAAACCAAACGCCAATCTATGGAATGGCATCACGCAGACTCCCCACGCAAGAAAAAGTTCAAAATGGCTCCCTCTGCAGGAAAGATTATGGCCATCATCTTCTGGGACATGAAAGAGGTGATTCTGGTGGACATTATGAAGAAGGACAAACAATCAACTCAGAGGCATATATTGCTACCCTACAGAGACTCCAGAGACGTATAAAGCGAGTTCGACCGAAGAGAAAACTGGAACACGTCCTTCTTTTGCAAGATAACGCAACACCACACAACAGTTTGCAAACAAGAGAGGCTATCACAAAAATGCGCTTGACTGCGTTACCCCACCCTCCATACAGCCGGGATCTGACACCTTCAGACTTCCATTTGTTTGGGCCAATGAAGGATGCTATTCGTGGAAGAAAGTTTGAGTGATGATGAGGTTGTTGAGGAGGTTAAGAGGTGGCTCGAGCGGAACCCAGCGTATTTTTATCAGCAGGGAATAAAGGACCTTGTTTCGAAGTGGAGGAAAGCCGTAGAAAAGGATGGAGACTGTGTGGAAAAATAAAAACTTGTAAAAAAGTTATGTAACTACTTGTGTACAAAATTTCTGGAACTTACAAGGAAACTTGGAAAGAAAAAAAAACGATGTGGCAAAATATATTGAGTTGCCCTCGTAAAACAATTAAGACAAGTAATACAGTACACACACTTAAACCCTAAATACCTACGCTTGACACAACCCCAAACAGAATTTGCAAAGAGTGCGCAAACATAATTGTGCCCAAGCTTTCAAAGCTCATAAACCTAGCCATTCAAAATGGTGTCTTGCCAGATTGCCTAGAAAAAGGCTAGAGTAACTAAGTAGAGTATGCCCTATCTATAAATCGGGTGATAAAACTTTCCCTTCAAACTACAGACCTATTTCCAAACTCCCAACCGTCAGTAAACCATACGAGAGTAATATATAATCAAATAATAAAAATCGTATTCAAATACAAAATCATAAACAATAGTTCGGCTTTATAAGTAAACACACGACAAATGACGCGATAACCGCAATATTACACGAACTTCATAGCAATCTCAACGATAAAAAAATTCAATAATTGATCTAGTTAAGACCTTTGACATAGTATCTCATAACATACTCTTAAAAAAACTCGAACGCTACGGATTCAGGGGACTACCCTCAAGATGGTTCAACTCATACTTGGCTAACAGGACACAGTTTATAGCACAGGACTCTTTTTATCTCACAGACAAGACTCATCTCCCATGGGGTACCCCAAGGGAGCATTATGGCTCCTATCCTGTTCCTTCTTTACATAAACGACTTTCACGGGTCACTAAATAACTCTTCTTGCTACCAGTATGCCGAAGATACTTCAATCATAACCTTACATAAAGACCCACTACCACTCATAGCGACCACCAACAGTGAACTCCAAAGTGTTTACGAATGGTTTAATGACAACAAACTATCCTTAAATATTAAAAAAAAAACAGCTGATATAGTCATCACAAAAAATAAGTCGTTGCCCCTTTAAACCTACAATACATTCAATCCCTGTTCAATGAGTGCACTCGGCCAAACTTCTAGGAATTACCATCGATTTAAACTTCATTCAAATAGCACACTGAAGATCTATGCAACAAATTAGCCAAGGTCTCATTCATACTTATGAAAGCGGGTGCGCATTCCAAAAACAGGTTCTTCGATCCATATACTTCACCATGGTATACCCACACCTACAATACTGCATTAGTTCTTACGGTAGCTCACGGCAATATTCGCTCCAGCCATTGGTGGTAATGCAAAAAAGACTAATTAGGAAAATCTATAAATCGAACAAGCATAATAAAAGTACGGATCAAATGTTCCACGAGTTAAAAATTCACAAACTAGGAGAAATCTACAAACTAAACATTTCCTCATATATGGATCAAATCGTCCACGATATTGCGCCAGAAATCATCCAAAACAAAATATTAACTTCCCCAATACAACACCGCTTTAACGCAAGACAAACAGACACGTACATCAGAAAACCGAATTACCTCTAAAATTGAGTGACTCGATCCTTATCCTCAATTGGTTCAAATCTTTGGAATTCACTTAATCAAGAGATAAAACAATCTAGAACATTAAAAATCTTTCAAAGAAAACAAAGACAAATTCATCAACTCATACAAGCCATAAGTCTGTATCCCCGGTCTTATTCCAGTAACAAAATTAAACTACATACTTTTGTTTCATTATTTATTTCCATATTTCTCTATAGCAAAAAAAAAAACCCAAAAAAACCGGTGAAATAAAACTAAATATGACCAAGGTCAAGGCATCTACGTGTACTGTAGATTGTTAAGATAGTTAGCAACATATTAATATTTCGACATTTTAATCATATAATACTTAATTACAGTATATGATGTACAGCGTTATTATATTTACATTGTGTTAATAATTAATTCTTAATAATAATTAATATTGATATTAATATTTCATTATATTAATTATATTTAATTATATTTCGGCGTCTAATATCCAAATAATACGAAGGTATAATCTTAGCTGAATACCTATATGTAATTACAGTATTTGTATTCGGTCATCCCATAAGTAATGCGGCATTTTAAAAAAAAAAAAATTTTCCATTTTTATCATTATTTTACAGATAGAAATCAAACAACTCTTTGAAGTTATTTATATTTAAATAAATATCTATTTAAATATAAATATTTATTTAAATATAAATAACTTCAAAGAGTTGTTTGATTTCTATCCGTAAAATAATGATAAAAATGGAAAAAAAAAAAATTTAAAAATGCCGCATTACTTATGGGATGACCAAATAGTTATGTGAATGTACAATCCTAGCCGAATATCCTAACTGTATTTATTTCTAAACATGTTTGTAGCTTACAACAGATAATCTCCATGCTCTCTTTGCCTGTATATCTTTAAAGCTACTCTACATTATCTATCAAGATTTACCATACAACTCCATTCTGCCAATAAAGCATAAAATTTCCTTGTTAATGGCATTTCTTTGTTATACAGGGTGTCCGAAAATTATCTGTACAAGTTTTGGCTGTTATTAAAAGTCAACCATGAAGTGTAGAAATTCCAGTGTTGTCCCATTTTACAGAGAATCTCATTAAGTTTTTTCTGATACCAAGTTTTGACAAGTTTTTTAGAAATTCCAGTGTGTCCGAACATTATCTGTACAATTTCATCTTTTAATAAAATTCTTGATAACACACGTAAAATTCTTAAACAAGATTATTTAGAATCTGTATTTTCAAAAGTTTCTTTTATTAAAGTAACGTTGTTACAAACATTCGATATGTGCACCATTAGTGATTCGCAAAACATCCAATCGATAATCCAAATGTTGCCATGTACGCTGCAGCATATCCACATCAATTCGCTCAATAGCAGCTGTGATTCTTGCTTTTAAATCATCAATGTCTGTCACAAATATTCATATATGAAGGCATTATCATCTTATTTCTCCGAATGTACAATGAGTAAGCGAGTGCGTCTATATCTATGTACGGTACGTGTGTGTATGTATGAACATATGTATTTATGCGTCTATGTGCATATATATATATATATATATATATATATATATATATATATATATATATATATATATATATATATATATATAGGGTGTGCGTATGCATATACATATATGTATAGTCCGTACATATGCTTCCTGTAGCAACCGATGGACTCATCAAATCGCATAAAAATAATAATAATTCGTAATATTGATATTATCGTTGTTGTGTCACTGTTAATGTTGTATTATATCATCTATTGTATTATATTATCTATAAATACGCATAAGAATGCACTAACTGTCGCACTATCATATATACATATAAGTGTGTTATTATATGTCACTCTGTATACCTTTTATACGCCTTATAAATGTAGCAAAGAACAATAAAATTATTATCATTATTATTAGTAATAGTAGTAGTAGTAGTATGATTTCATTATTCTTTTATTAAAATTGATTTTAGCTTGTTTTTAAACGCAGTCGCGTAAGAAAGATTTGTAAGTCATATCTTGATTAGACGCATTAATATGGATTCATTATAATTCATTATAATTATACTTAAGAGTTAAATAAAATTTAATAGGTTTAGTATATGTACAGGGTGTTGCGCAAAGTCCCTTTACCCCTGAGCCTTTTCCTACTAGAATAGGGTGAAGGATAAAAGAGAGAAAGGGACTTATGGGACACCCTGTAAGGGAACCCCTTTTCGTGATTATAGTCGAGAAAGTGTAAGAACGTTTGTTTAATTTTTAGTTTTTAATAATTTAATAATTCAAAGTTAAAGTAAAACTATCGTTGCTATAGTAACCGAAATGCATCTCCGTACATGGTGACTTTTTAGCATCATAGGACCTATATACGCATTTCGTCGATGGGACATTCTACATCCACACTTATTACCCTAACTTAACTTCACCTAACCTAATCTAACTTAAACTAACCTACATGTATGATGCGGACCCACGCATTTGATCGAAGAAACATTTTATGGACACACTAAAATATTAATAACGTAACGTAACTTAGCTTAGCTTAACTTAACTCAATATATTTCTCAGTTAAATGTCACGTCGAGAGAATGACATTAATCCGGCAGGACACATGAACGAAATGTCCAAAGGCCAAACGTAATTAGCCAAACATAATCCTGTTTATATGCCGAGTCACTTCACAAAAATACTGAAGAGAAAAACTTGAATTATTCACGAAATACAGGGTGTCCATAAAGGCCATCATCATAGAAATAAACGAGTTTTAATAAAATTTTGTCTATAATGATTGACTTTCTAGATACCCTATTACGGACAAATGGGTTCCATATGTGATTATTATAATGCGATAATTATTTAACCCCCTATGTAACGTCACAGATCACGCGATGGAGATGACCTACAGTTTAAGCGGGATTCGAACGCCGAGGAGGGTCGCCCATCCAACTACTGATCAGCCCCAACGTCGCTTAACCTCGCCTGATGGAACGGGAAGCGGTGTTGCGAAGTGTATGGCCATGACGTAGCCGTAAGATCTATGAATTATTCCACATTACTAAGATTGACAGATGTAATAATGGTTTGGAAAAGTGTGATAAAAGTGTGATAAAAGTGTGATAAAAGTGTGATAAAAGTGGAGTGAATATGGATTTAAATCTTATTGAAGGTGAACTACCTACGAACGAAACGCGCATATCTGAATTTAATTTAACATTTCCATTTGCTGATCGAGTTAACTTCAACAAAGGTAAACGATAGTTACGCAAAACTTCCGATATGGACTTTAATACGGGTGATTGGGTATACATACAGCACATTATCTTATTCTCATGAACTTCATTCTCGGAACAAATTGTGAAGGTTCATTCACGTGAATCAAATTTTAAGTAAACAAACGTTCTCCAACTTCAGGTTTAGTTCACACCCAATTACGTTGAACATTTCTGTGCTCGACAACTTTCAAATTCTTTTCAATAGCTTCATATTATATATATTAATATATATATATATAAAATAACTTGTATAATAATTTTTAACTTAAATTATTATATAATGAAGTATATTGGCTAGGGATTGACTGTATTTTAATTATTATTGGTTTACTGTTTTAGTTATGTTATTCTGTAATCACTGCGCGTATTTCAATTAAATTAATAATTAATTAATGTTACCTTTCTTAGACTTCGCTGAATCAACTCATTCACAAAATTAAAATATTCCCCGCGTAAAAGATTTTATTTACCGAGAGATATGACACATAAAAGAGGGGAGGGTACAGGGATACAGGGATACAGGGTGATAAAAAAAAACTTTAAAAAGATTTGTTTCACATTATTTTCTTGAATCACCCTATACTCTTAAAAATTTCCAACGTATTTTAAGTACCTGCGCAAAACATGAAAACGAATGACATCATCATCATCATCATAGTTTTGAAATCTGAAAAAGAAAAAAATATTGAGATTTAACATTTTTTTTAAAATGTTAAAAATTTACAGCGAAGTTTAACATAAATGAAAATTAACCTTTTAAAATTAGTTGAAAAATCTTTCAAAACAACTCAAATGCGATTTTACCAAACTTCGGTCGTATTTGCCAAGTTTACCACAATATTTATAAAGTTTACCGAAGATTCATAAACTTGGCACACTTTTAAGACCCACTTATCTCCAACTTTAATAGTAATGCACTCATAATTTAAAGCATAGCTTCGTATTTATCAATTTTTTTATACAAGGTACTCCAGAAGATGAGGTTTTTCTTGTTGGGGGTAACTACTGTAGTTTGAACTTTCAAATGCATCATCCTAAGTTTAATATTTATGTTATACGGGCATGTATAAATTTGCAAAAATACATACAGTGGCGCTTATAAGTATTCGTACAGTGAAATATTTCACTTATATTCTTCTTTATCTTTTATACTATACAGTATACATAGGATAGTTACGAATATAAAAAAGTTAAAATGCAAAAGTTTTCGTACATTTATTTACAAAATTATTTAATACTTTGTGTGTCCACCTTAGGTTTGAAGAATTTAAATTTTTTATCAGTAGTTGGCTGTTTAGTGATTAGAGACTGTTGGCAATTCGAATTCTAGAATTTTCTCTGTGAATCTTCATCAAAGACGGTTAACTGTACAAGCCATTAGGTAAGCAATGGGTCGTCGTTTTATGGAACTTAAGAGATCTGTTACTACTGTACATGAGTCTGGAAAGAGTTATAGAAAGAGAGGAGAACAACTTCGAATTCCATTTACGACGGTTGCTGCAGTTATAAAGAAATGGAAAGTCTTTGGAACAACCAAAATTCTACGAAGATGTGGACGACCTTGCAAGATTTCAGAATCTACAGCTAGACGGATTGAAAGAATGGTTTCTGTAAATCCACGAGTGACTGCAGGTGATATTTGCCAAACATTAAGACTGTCTAAGATCGATGTCCATCCTTCTGTGTACGTCGTACATTCAGAAAGAATGGCCTGCCTGGAAGAGATGCACGAAGAAACCTCTAAACGAGCTTCTTTGTTCGCTTTTCGTAACAAAGTACGCCAAGAATCATCAAAATGATGGATTTTCATTCTGGAAAAAAGTTCTCTGGACAGACGAGACCAAAACTGAATTATTCGGGAACAACGAGCAACAATATATTTGGCGAAAATCAAATACTGCATTCGAGGAAAAAAAAAAACCTTTCCGACTGTTACACATGGTGGTGGTAGTTTGCTTCTTTGAGATTCTTTAGTGCTTCTGGTCGAGGAAAGCTTGTCGTCATCAATGGAATCTTGAATTCGAAGAAATATTAGGAAATTTCAGGAGAAAGTGTATTGCCTTCAGTTTGTGAGTTGCGAATGGGTCGCAGTTGGATACTGCAACAAGATAATGATCCAAAACATAAAAGTAAAGCACCATGAAAATGCTTCAACAAAAGAATTTCGAGCTTCTCGGGTGGCCCAGTCAAAGCCCAAATCTCAATTTAATCGAGAATTTATGGTTTGATTTAAAAAAAAGGTGACCGCAAGGGCAACCCTTTTGAATCTGAATGAATTGCAACAATTTTCTTTAGAAAAATGGACTAAAATTTCTACTGAGAGATGTCGAAACCTTGGGAAAAAAAAAATACTTAAAACGAATCATTGAAGTCATTCAAGCAAAAGGTGGACACAAAAAGTATTAAATAATTTTGTAAGTAAGTGTACGAAAACTTTTGCATTTTAACTTTCTTTTATTTTCCTCAAATTCTTTGATGTTTTACATTATATGCGGGAGTTAAACTAATTTTTTTTTTTTATTAAATTTTTCCAAACGAACAGTAAACTTTTCATAACATAACTGTCCGAAGCATGGTGCAAAAGATAAGGACAAATATGATATAACTTAAATATTTCTCTGTCCGAATACCTATAAGCGCCACTGTACAGTGCTTACAATAAGTCTTGCGCCTCTGTCTCGTCCCAAGCTAGTCTGTTAGGTGTAAAATGGGCGGTCCTTATGGCAGCGGAGGTGTGTTCGGATTGGTGCACATAATTGCTCTAACCCCATCAATGACGTCCACATTATCATTGTGTCGATCACGCTATCTATTTATATATAGAGACATACTGTATATAGATATATATAGAGTATGCAGGAGATAACGCTCTCTTCTCTCTCTCCATCCTCTCTCTCTTCTCTTCTATTACTCCGCAGGGGGTATAACGTTATGCACATTTCTTCTGGATGTAGTAAACTTTATACTTGGGGTGTGACAGCCCTCCGGTCCCGAGTCGTGGGATTCTAGAGGAACTGGCTGCCAGTTCCTTTAGGTTCTCTCTCTCTTTCGGGAGGGCGGGTGAAGTATTTTGCACAATCCCGTCCCGTGGGTTACTAGGACCCCATCCCATCCCTACTCTGTCCTTTAGCTTACGTTAAGGTTGTTCTCCTCTGACTGCAAAAAAAAAAAAAGTATTAAGTCTTTTTCTCTTCTTTTACTATTAGGACCCTACTGCTACTTCATGCGTGGGAAGAGAGGCTTTGGAACCTCTATAAATAACACCATTTAACGCTCGTAGGTTGTGAGAGACTGGGATGGAGGGGTCCCAGGCGTAGGGGCGCGATGAATGGAGTGTGGCTAGTGCCCCGTTAAGCCCATTCCTAACGCGTAATGGCCTGACCAGCCCCCTGCGACCGTTCTTTGGTGACCAATTGATAGTGCTTGGCTGTACTGCTCTGAGGTGAGAGAGCTTTACTGCCCAGCTGGCTGCCAGGCCAGCGTAAAGTCTCGGGCGTAGCCTCTGGGTCTGGTGGGATATCCCTTGAACACTGGATTCTAAGAGTCTGGCCGCTTGTGAGTGAATAGTAAGACTTAGTAAGGGGCTGCATCTCGCTGTCGCTCCTGGCGGGAAATCCGTGACGCCTGCGTCGCGAGTGTTTGTCAGTTGGTAGCTGCGACACGTTTGGGACTGTCCGGCCCTGGGGAGACCTTTGGTCGGTGCAGCAGCAGGAGAGGTGTAGTCTTCTGGAAGGGATGAACGTCACTTGCAAATAGGTGGATGCGTCTACGCGCGGGAAGAATTCACCCCCCCCCTCCTTTTTTATATACTGGTCAGAACGTTTTTGATAGTTTTCATTGCTAGAACGCTTTATCTTATTCAGAGTATTCAGAATTCGAAAAGAAAAAAAAAGTTACAATGACTGGACCGCAGAAATTGAAGGCTAAATGTGCGAGGTGTGAAGTGAACCAGTGGGTGACGAACTTCAAAGAAGCTTGCTTCGAGAAGATCAACCACTCCAGCGTGTGCCGCTTTTGTGAACACATGCAGTTTTATTTGAAGCTGGAGGAGAGGGTCCGGCGGCTCGAGTCGTCCAGATCGGCTGTTGGAGGTGCGGCGGTCACTGACGAGGCTGCGCCGCCCTCCAACCCGGAGCTCATTCAGGATAGGATAGCTGCCGTGGAAAGGGGGTCCAGCGATGGAGTGGACAGAGCTCGGGACCACGGAGAAAGGGTAGAGGTGAAACCGGGGCCAGGGTTCTAAATCAGTGTGAGGAATCGCCAGCGACCCACATGGAATGCATGGAACCGCGGCGTAAGGTGGAGGGCGTAAAGAAGGGGCCGATAGAGAAGGGTGGGAAGGGGCCGATAAAGAAAAAGGGTGGGAAGGGGCCTACTGATGACCCAAAGAAGCGGAAGGATGTAGCTGCCGGTCGGGGTGGGTCGGGTGGTAAGTGCGGCCGAGTTTATGGGTGGCGACGGGTTTCGAAAGGTCTCGGGCAAGAAGGCTGCGAAGCCGAACCCCGAGACCCCAGTTGCCCCTGTCAGGACCTCCAACCGCTTTAGTCTCCTGTGCGCGAAGGAGGAGACACCGTTTTAATTGGGGACTCGCAGATTAGGGGCCAGGAGAAGTACTTTGCTTCTGCAAACCGAGACAGGAGGAAAGTAAGGTGCTTACCCGGTCGGGGAACGGCGCGCATAAGGAAGGAATTAGATAAGGTGCGCGTGGCTAGTCGGAGCACTGCGATCGTTGTCCATGCTGGTGGCAACGACTTGTTCCTCAAAGGCGGTAGGGTAGGTTCAACGGAAGGGATCATCACCGAGATCATGTCTCTTGCGGATGATCTGAAACTTAAGGCAGACAGGGGAATGTTGATGGGTATTTTACGCGGATGAATGCCAGTGACCACGCGCTCAGTAAGGTCATTGGCATCAACGAGAGGGTGCAAGACTTGTGCGTCCACTGGGCGTGAGGTTTGTTGACCCGTTCGACGCGTTTTCGGGTAGGTGGGACCTGTATCAGAGGGATGGTGTCCACCTCAATGTCAGGGGTAAAGGTGTGCTAGGCACGCTGCTTGACCGGCACCTATACCGTATGGTGAGGTCGAGTCCGGGGAGAGATGATGGGCCCCCACCGGGGAGGGATGATGATGAGCCAGTGGCGGACGTACCTTCAACTGAAGGGTGCGTCCAGGTACAGGTGGGTGACTCTCCTTCCACGTTGGAGGGGGCTCAGGCTCCTGCGGAGATTGTCCCCTCGTTAGTGAGGGGCTCTTCAACTCCCGACAGCCCTGGCTGTTCGGGAAACGGGTCGTGTTAGGGGGCGGTCAGAATAGGGAAGGCTCCCTCCGTGCAATGCTTTTTAATGCTAGGTCGATCAGGAACAAGTTTGGCGAGCTACGGGCGCTCTTAGCATCAGAATACCAGGATATCGTTGCTATCACCGAATCCTGGATTCATACTGATCGTAGGGACTACGTTGGGGAGTTCGAAATTCCGGGTATAGAATGTTTCGCAAAGACCGCACCCGTGGGGAGGGGGGTGGGGTACTAATATACGTCAGAGACACGTTGAGTCCGGTTGACTGCCAGTTCCGGTCGGAACGGGAGCTGCTTGGCGTCGATCTGAACGTGGGAGGGACGAACTATAGGTTAATCTTGGTGTATAGACCTCCGCATCTCCTCCTCGAGGAGGATACAGCCCTGTACACCGAACTCAGTAGCCTGCTAGGGGATAGGGTGTGTGTAGTTTTAGGAGACTTCAACTGTCGCGGCATAAAGTGGGAAAACAGGACTGCCGATGCTGAAGGGAGGAGGCTAGTTGACTTTGCTGATGAGAACTTCCTCACTCAGTGGGTCAACGAGCCTACACGAGACGAAAGCGTTCTAGACTTAGTATTCACGACCGAAGACAACCTCGTCACTGGCTTCACCGTTGACGAATCATTGGGCGGGAGTGATCACGGTCTGATTAGGTTCCGTGTGTGCGTCCCTCGGGTGAAGCATAGTAACTCGAGAGGCAGTAAGCTCGATCTCCGGCGGGCGAACTTTGTTAGCCTCAGGGATAGCGTAGGAGGGATGGGGTTAGAGGTTGGCGGCGATGTTGAGGGAGTGTGGAGTGCATTCCGGGACGAGTTTATGGTGCTGCAGTCTGCTGCCATACCCTCAAAACCTGTCACCCCTGCCTCAACGCAGCCTAAGTGGTTCAATCGTGACATCGCTTCGGCTATCCGAAATAGGAAAGTAGCGTATAGGAGGGCGAAGGCAAATCGTTCCCACGAGAACACTGAAGCGTATGTCCGCCTGTGTAGGGAAGTGAAGGCGAAGGTTAGACTAGCTAAACGTAACGAAGAACTACGGGTGACAAGTCTCTGCAAGGGGAACCCTAAGGAATTCTTCAGTTATGTTAATAGTAGAAAGCCCATTAGAAGCATGATAGGTCCGTTAAAGGACGGAAGCGGCATTCTGCGGACCTCCGACGCGGACATCGCTAATGTGCTTAATGGGTACTTTGCGGGAGTGTTCACCAGGGAGGATACCCGCGTCATCCCCGAGCCAGGCTTCAGGCACGAAGGTGCTGGCCTGGATAGTGTTAGATGTACCGCGACAGTCGTTGCCGATAGAATAGACAAACTGAGCGCGTTTAAGGCTCCTGGGCCAGACCAGTTTCTCCCCAGAGTGTTGCGAGAAGTGCGCGACCAGGTGGCTCCCCACCTGGCTACAGTCTTCAACAAATCGTTGGAGATGGGCCAGGTGCCTGGTGACTGGAGGGAAGCCAACGTGACCCCTATCTTTAAGAAAGGGGATCACGAAAGTCCAGGGAACTATCGTCCCATTAGTCCCACTTCAGTTGTAGGTAAATTATTAGAAGGGATAATAGCTGATAGGATCGTTGACCATTTGGATTCGTACAAGCTGCTTGGGGACTCCCAACATGGGTTTCGACGGTGCGTGCGACGGTGCGTGCGCTGGGTATCGGTGGGGAAATAGGTAGGTGGATTGAAAACTGGCTGAGGAATAGGCGGCAGAGGGTGGTAATTAAAGGGGCTAGTTCGGGTTGGGCCTCGGTCCTAGTGGGGTTCCTCAGGGTTCCGTTTTGGGGCCACTGTTGTTTATCATTTACATAAATGATATCGACGGTGGCATCGTCAGTCGGATCGCCAAATTCGCTGATGACACCAAGCTTGGGGCCAATGTTGGGATGCTCGAAGCGATCGAACAACTGCGTGCGGACCTAGGTAGGATAGGAGAGTGGTCTGAAAAATGGCAAATGCCGTTTAACTTGGGTAAATGCAAAGTGATGCACATTGGCTACGCCAATCCCAAGTCGGACTACTCGATGTTGGGTAGTAATATCGAGGTGACTGATTTAGAAAAGGACTTGGGTGTGCTAATTAGCAGCGACCTTAAGTTTACGAAACAGTGTGTAGAGGTGGAAAAGAAAGCCCAGAAACTATTGGGTTATATCAGGAGGCAATTTCAGTTTCGGAACAAGGAGATTGTGCTCTCACTGTACAATTCCCTTGTTCGGCCGCACCTGGAGTATGCTGTGCAGTTCTGGTCGCCCACCCTCAGGAAAGATATTGAGAGGCTGGAGCGAGTGCAGGCGAGGGCCACAAAGTTAATCCCTTCCGTTAGGCATATGGGCTACAATCGACGCTTACGCGCCCTGAACTTGTTTTCGCTTGAAACTCGGAGGCTGCGCCGTCAACTCATCGAGGTTTTCAAGCTCTTACGCGGGTTCAACGATGTCGATTTTAGAAGTATGTTTAGTTTAAATGATAACCCAACTCGCAACAATGGTTGGAAGTTGGATTTGAAGCGGTTTAGGACTAGTGTGTGTGGGAATTACTTTACGTATAAGATCTGTCACACGTGGAACAGGTTACCTTCAGAAGTTGTGAACAGTTCCTCTGTGGATCAGTTCAAGAAAAGGTTAGACCAAATCTTGCACACTATTTGAGGGTGTAGAAAATTTTCCCTGGCACCCGTTGCCATTGGTACCTCCTCGGTATGGGCCGCAAGGCCTTTTGAGGCATTTCCTTGTAACTCCTTGTAACTCCTTGTAACTCTCTCTCTCTCTCTCTCTCTCTCTCTCTCTCTCTCTCTCTCTCTCTCATCACACCGCATGGCAATGTATCCATATAACGTTAGTAATAACCGAAACTCGAGAAAATATACTCTCTGCCTTCCGCTCTATCCCAAATCCTTTTCTCTTAGTAACCTCTTAATACAAACTAATCTATCATATTTTGCGACTGTTTAACTCTGGTAGGATTCAATTCCATTCCTATAGTGTAAGATACTTAAATTCATGTGTGTATTATGCCATATGATGTGCGTAATAAATAATCATTTTTAAATAGTTGGAGCGTTCAAGGTCATCTGTAGTAATCTATAGACTACCCCTCAAGCCCACTCTCAACACTTAGATTCCCCTAAGACACAGGCGTCTTCAAGTAACATGAATGCGTAGAGATCTAAGGTGTTAGATTCCATATTATATAATTTATGTGCTAGGTTTAAGAACGCTGGCATTGAAGGATGGAAGAAAGGGACAGTAAAAGCGATAATAGGTTTAATGAAGGAAGTGGAATGAGGATGGAGGTAAGCGTTGCTATGTCGAAGGAAACGAGGTTGGGTGGGGAATTACGAAGGGAGGAGGAAAGGGAGCCAGAGATTATTAATCTAATTCCTGCCACCACGTTCTCCTGATATGAATCCGATTGAAAACCTTTGGGCAATAATGATTAACGAATGGGAGCAACGCAATGAAAGAACATTTGAAGCACTTTTAGCTCACACGAGGAATAGTTGGGAGAGCTTACGTCGGACACCAAACATTCCCTACAATCTGGCCTCTTCTATGCCGCAACGATTGCAAGAAATTATTGATGCCGGAGGAAGCTATACGAAATACTGATGTTAAAGCCATGACGTAAATGTGTATCGAATATATATTTATGTTAATATAGAATTTTATTATATTTTTATGTTTGACATCTATAAAAGTATATATTGTGACCATGAAAGAACTTTACTTATCCTTAGTTAGAATCTTTTCTTGCAATGTCTACGCTCGTGGAGATGATAATATATGCATTGTTGAAACAAACTATGAGAAGGTAATAGTTTCAGGAAAAAAATAAAAACTGGCAACATCGAGGCCATCACATGTTTATGGGAATTGTCATATGATATGCTACCAATAAACTTTTATATAATAGTATATACAGTATACTATATTACGTAATAATTACGATGAACAAATCAAATGCAAATTTCTCTGATTCACGGCCCACCAGTCTTGCTTTAGACTAATGACTTTCATAAGATGGAATAGGTTACCACTTAAAACAATGGATAAACTATCTATTAGTGAGACGACCGTGACTTCCTCGAAATGCGAGCGCGTGAGAGGTTCACTGAGGAATTTGATCATTAGATTCTTCACGTAGGATATGTATCACAAACAACAATATTGACAACAATTCCCAACAATTACTTAATATCAATCATTGCATTTGAGCAAATAATTTAGACCTGCGTCAAAATAACTTAGGTATCATGCCATGATTTGGGATATTTTCCGAATTAGTCGTTCTCTATAGTCTACAGTATATATTGAGACGGTATAATGTAATGCCCAGCTAATATTATGATGACTAGGATTGCTCCATAACCATCCCAACATCCCGAAACTTGGTCATTCTGCTTCTTAATCATTTGTATTTTAAACACTAAAATGTAGCAGAAGTGACGTAATAATGGACGTCATTGATGGGGTTAGAGCAATTATGTGCACCAATCCGAACACACCTCCGCTGCCATAAGGACCGCCCATTTTATACCTAACAGACTAGCTTGGGACGAGACAGAGGCGCGAGACTTATTGTAAGCACTGTACATACTACATACAGCTTTATTCAAAATAGTTGAAATATCTTAAACTTTTTTTTTTGGAATGAGAAGGGTATTAACAGAAATTACTTATAACATCACTGATGTATTTTGAGTATTGATAACACAACACAATTTCTCTCCTTTGCACAAATTCTGCTGATTTATACAGTATGTATTTTGATGCACTGATTTTCCAGAAAACTACGTTAATGTTCCACAAAAATTATCCAAATTATATCAAACGCCTGCTGAGCAAAGGAACAGCCCTACGACTATTGGTCATTATTGTGACATGTGTTGTTCACTGATTGGTTATTTGAAATGTTGTGTTGTTCTATGATTGGTCTAAAGGTGGTCAGGTGATTTCACAGTGGCTGCCAAGTGGGAAATTGTTATTTTCTTTCATTGTTTCAGGTGCTCTGTTGATGTTTGGTGTTAAAGTACTTTTCTACTGGATCTACTGTGTTTATTAACTTCTTTTGTCAAAAACATTCATTGCTTTCGCGTTTTAACTTCAATAATGTCTAGAAAATATGTAACCAGTGCCGATTTATTTTGTTGTGTGTGTGGCGAACTAACATTGAAATCCCCAAAACAAATATTTACCCCTCTGGTTAAAAAGGCATCAATGCCGTTTGCTGTCCCTATGGTCTGGAGAGAGCCAAAAGATCATGTTAGTCACTGCTACTTTTGTTTAACAAGTATATGAGGTTTCTCTTCCAAATCCAAACATGCAATACGATACCCAAACCTGCCATCAGCTATGCGACCAGTTCCTCACGATGAAACCCTGCCAGTTCCTAAGCCACCAAAAGATTGGACTTTGGACGAGGAATATTGCCATTCCGAAGTTGAAATTGGACCACAAGCAGCCAGTGAGCTTGCAGATCCAGAATTTCTACCATCCACATCATCGTCACCTCACCTTATTACACAGGCAGAACTAAATGATCTCGTGAGAGATTTGAATCTTTCGAAAAATCAGGCTGAACTTCTAGGATCTAGGCTGCAAGGGTGGAATCTTTTAGAAAAGGGCACCAACATAACTTCATGTAGAAAGCGTCAGAATGATTTCCATTACCTTTATTTCTACAAGTGATGGTGGTTTTGTAATGATGTAGACAATTTAATGGAGTCTTTGGGGCATCAACACAAGCCGGAGGAATGGCGTCTCTTCATTGATTCCTCCAAATCAAGTTTGAAAGCAGTGCCTCTACACAACGGAAATACTTATCCTTCTGTCCCAATTGCACATGCGGTCCACATAAAAGAAACATATGAGAATATGCATATTTTACTTAGATCCATTAACTATAATAAATATAAGTGGAATATTTGTGGTGATTTAAAAGTTATAGGACTTCTCCTTGGAATGCAGCAAGGGTACACAAAATATTGCTGCTTTTTATGCGAGGGACAGTCGCGCTAGAGACCGCCATTTTGTCTGTAAATATTGGCCTGCCAGGATGATTTTTGTTCCAGGACGGAAATATTTCCACTGAGCCTTCAGTATATCCAAAAACGTGTTATTGCCACCACTTCACATCAAACTGGGATTGATGAAAAATTTTGTGAAAGCTATGGATAAGAACAGTGAGAAGTTTATTTATTTGAGGAATATTTTTCCAAGGTTAAGCGAAAGTAAAATCAGAGAAGGAATTTTTGTTGGCCCGCAAATAAGGAAAGTTTTTATATAAAGGATACCAATTTTGACAGCAAATTAAATGAAGTAGAAAAAGCAGCATGGGTGGCCTTCAACTCGGTTTGTTCAAACTTCCTTGGTGAAGTCAAGTCTGACGATTATGTTACTGTGGTGACTGAGATGTTAAGGTGCTATAAATTTATGTCCTTGAAGGTGCATTTCCTTGACTCTCATTTAGATTTCTTTCTAACCAATTTGGGCGCCGTGAGCGACGAGCACGGCGAAAGATTCCATCAGGAGATAGCCATTATGGAAAAGCGGTTCCAGGGAAAGTGGAATTCCAGTATATTGGCTGAATATTGCTGGTTTCTCATTAGGGAAACTTCCGAGAGTATGTACAAACGAAAAACATCAGCAAAAACATTTTAACTGTTGTTCTGATCTTGTAATAATTATGTTGAGGTATTCAATATATTCTAATCTGTATATAAGACTTTTATTATACGTCTTTTTAAAACGGTGGGTGTACATATATAGGTATTCTGACATCAGATTTGAACTCAGCGCATCCAAATTTATAAAAATCACTTCGTTCGTTTAAAGGACAGAAAAAGTTTGTAATTTTGTTGTGCAGTGTAATGAATCAAGATGTGTGAACTTGCTCAGAAAGATTTGGTGTAATTATTATTTGGTTTATAACTTCAATATGTGATACATTTTAAATTTTTACAGTTTCTTGGTAAGTAAATTTAAACAACAAATTGGTATGAAATTTACAACAACAACAACAACACATTATTACTCAAAAGCAGTACGCAGGTTTCATTTGACTTTATCAGCCAATTAAAAAGTACTATACGTTGATGAATTTCTTTGGTCAAAGCTGTATATGCCATAATTATGATAGTTTTCCTGATGCTTTCTTTTGAAGTCTATTTTATAACTTATAGATAAATTTAATGTCATTTAAAAATCTCTGGCATTGACGCGAGTCAAGGAATGAAAAAAAATCTAAGGTGATGCAACTCTTTTGGCCAAAGTTGTCTTCGGCCAAAAGAGTTGTATCATTCAAGAATTTGTAAGTTACAGAATTATAAATAACTAAGAACGTTAAAATACTCAAGTTTACTCGTAAAATAACTTAATAATTCTTAATTTTACTGTTAAAAATATACAAGAAATTATACCACCTTTCTAAGTTAACTACGTAAGTACAGATAACAAAAAACTGCACTTTAAAGGGAAATATACAGTTAATTCTTAACTGTATAGACCGTGTGTGCGTTATACTATTTTTTTATTTGTAGAAGTATGTGAAAATTAATTAATAATGACTGATTTCAAATTCTAGAATCTAGATTATTACAATGATAATGATTAAAATATTTAAGTTAGAGGTTTATGACTTGTAGGCACAAAAGTTTTAGAATTGTTCAGCACCTCTAATATAAGCCAGCGTCAGTAGCTCAAGGGGTAATACCGTTTCCCTATGAGTGAAGCGAAGACACTGAGATCGGGGTTCGAAATCACGATGGTGCTGATAATAAAAATCCAGGAGTTAGCTTAATGAACCAATTTCGTCTGGCCTCGGCACTGTGCCAGTTTCTGGCCCTTCTCACTATTTATTATCTCTAATATAGGCACTTCACTAACATACTGAAGACAATTTTTTTAGCCAGCTACGAAGGCTTTTCATATTTTCTGGTATTGACTAAATTCCAAACATGCTTTTTATAAAAGAGGAATTTTCCCGCCATCCTCATCGTCGGGTAGTGGAACAAAGTCGATCTGCACAATGTCGACATCCATAATGTCGATACTACAATGTTAGTTTAAATTAGGTTAAGTTAGGTTACATTATATTCGGTTAGGTTAAGTTACATTAGGTTAGGTTAGGTCAGTCATTTCATAGAAAACTTGATATTAGTTTGAAATGTGAACTCCATATATCAGGTCATCTCAAAAGTAATGTCGTTTTTTACAATAGATTAAGTTTAAACTAGTCCTACTAGGTTTAAGCATAAATTTTCAGAAGGTTATATCTAAGAGGAGATCTATCGTGTTTTGCTACATACTTTATAGACCTTGACCAGTGAAGACGTGTGTTTTGCTTTATGGAACCCCTCATAAACATGATGGTATCAGAAGAGCATATCAGGCATATAATGCTTTACGAGTTCAAAAAAGGGAATAGTGCTACTGAAGCAACGCGAAACATCCAGGAAGTTTATGGCAACGATATTCTGCATGTGAGGAAATGTCAAAGATGGTTTCAAAGTTTAGGAATGGTGACTGCTGTTTGACAGATGCAGCACGCTCTGGACGCCCTGCTGAGTTTGATGATGACCTGCTGTTAGCCGCACTTGAAGAAGGCTGTTCAACAACTGTCGAAGAATTGGCCCAGAAACTCAATTCATTCCTGTCCACCATCCATCGACATTTGCAACAACTCGGGAAAGTGCTTAAGTTCGGAAAATGGGTGCCACATGAATTGTCGGTCGACAATCTGAGGGTGCGGGTAAACATTAGCACAGCTCTTCATTCCCCCGTGAACTCCAAGATCCGTTTTGCACCGTTTAGTGACTGGTGATGAAAAGGGATACTGTACCAGAATGTTAAGCGCCGTCGACAGTGGGTTTGTGCCGGAGAACCAGCCACACCACAGCCAAAACCAAATCTTCACCCTCGG